>BJBW01008392.1:0-58039 GCA_004320125.1 Scolopax mira
GACAGAGGCAAAGAAGGCATTAAATATCTCAGCCTTCTCTTCATCCTTGGTTGCAAGGTTTCCCCCCCCCGCATCCAGTAAGGGCAATCTGTACAATCTGGGTGTTTTTACTTTTGCCTACCCCCTCTACTGAGCCTCTTGGAAGGGATAAACACTGCATGGAGAATGGTAACAAAGAGAGCTCAAGGGTTAGATATCAGCTGCTCTGAGTTGCAGAGTTTCAGGAGGTGAGGAAATTTTCCTCCAGTGGAGTGGAGAAGCAGACAAAGGAGATGTCGGATCTGGTCTCTAATTTCTACAGTTAGGTCCGTACACTCCCTTTAGAAGCTTTGTAGCCCAAGTCTGTGTTATCTTAGACTACTGTTTTTTGAAAAAAACCAAAATAATTAGTGAGAAACTGTGCTGAAAGGAGCAGAAGAGCACAGAACTATCTGCACAGCCACTGTGGTTATCTCCTTGTGAAGAGAGATCACACTGATACAACTCACCTGCAGTTTGCACAGTATTGTGCATGTTGAGTTTCTGCTTCCTTGGAAACACGAGGGGCTGCGTTCAAGGAACCTCAGTTCTTTTGAGCTTCTCTACCTGCCCTTCTATCTTTCACAGTTTTGTTTACCTGCTTCTCTCTTAGCTGACTGCAGGGAAGCCTAGTGTACAGCCTGGAGCAATTGTCAGCATGGACCTAAGTGCTGACTAGGGGCTCTGGGTAAGTTTGGATAGGTCTCTATGTCCCACAGGCATATCTGACCCGGGAGTCTATAGGTGAGTTAGATGCCAAAGTTACTTTGATAAGAAATGTTGGATGGGGAAGTTTATTTGTGGCTCTTGGAGCAGAGGTCTGGGCACTTACACATTTGTAAGTGTTGCAGGGCTGGCAACAATTGGTGTGTACTGAGGGGTAGGTAGCTTTTTTAAAAGCCTGTGTGAGGTGAGCTCAGCCTCTGCTTTGCATCTCCCCCTGTTTTATTATTTCATGGATGGCATGGGTTTCCTTTTATGCAATACTAGGTACGAAGATATGTTTTGCCAAAGAGGCCCTGGGTATGAGAGAGCTGGTATCAAGGACAGATTCCCAGTATTTCACTAATAATTTCAACATAGCTACCTCCAGTTAAATGAGCTGAGGACCCAGCCTACAGCTTGAAACCACTAGCAATTAGAAGAAAGTATGAATTGAATTTGATATTTTACTTGTACCTTTCAAATAAGATCTAGACAACACAGTTCATCCCTTCTCTATATGGCTAATGCCCTTTTTTAATGGTGACCTCATCCAAAACTGTTGTTTCCCTTGCTTGTCCATACCATTGGACAAGAAAGTACTTTACAGCTGAGAAAAAAAGAGTATCCAGGGGAAAACAGTCCTTGGCTGAGAGACTTTCCTTGTATGAGCAACCAGCATCCAGTCAGCATGTGCTGGGCAAAAAAACACCATTTCTCTTCACAGGCCTCTGATGCTTGACAATGGGATCTCAGCCCCACAAGTGTCCAAGGTCAGCCGGCATTTCTCTACGGACCCCCTCCATGACCCCTATTTCATCCAGTCGGTAGGTTGACACCAGCCTTTGAGCTTTGCGGGATTTCTTTGGCCGGGGTGTAAAAATGCTTGAAGCAGAGTAGGCAGTTTGGCAAGGATTTGGCAGTGAAGAAGAGGTTTGCCAAGCTGAGTGACCTTATCATTTCTTCAGCTCCCCTGTTACAGGGAGAATCACATACTTCCGTAGACTCATGTGGTCGTGTTCATGTGGGAGGCTGAGGGTTGTGGGAGGGAAAGGCAGACCCCAAACACCAAACTCTTTATGATCTTGTCCCAGGCTGGCTTACTTCAAGGACAGAGAGGAAGAAGTATGTTCTTGAAGTGATCTTTCTCACCCAAGCCAGATTTTTGCAGTTGCTGAAGGATCCCCAACACCCTAATTCACCAAAGCAGACACCAGACTTATGACGTTTGTGCACTTGAGATACTTGATCTGGCACAAAAGACACATACTCCCCTGTTGGACTGTGTCAGAGCTTTCCCTCCAGAGGAAGCTAAGCAGCCTAAGCATTTTTGTCAGACACGGTAAAGCCTCTTAGTAGCTGACACTTCAGTGACAGTGCTTATTTTACACCTGCATCTCTGTGTGGTTGGAGGAAAGGTTGGAGGACATTATAATATTGCATTGTAGATAAAAGCTTTCTTGGTTTCTATAGAAGGAGGACTCAAGGGCACAGAGAATAAACCCTAACTGTCTGAGATAGGAGCTTGGGCTTGTTTTGGCCCTCAGAAGAATAAATCTATATGGTTTTTACTTTCCTCCTAGCCATCAACAGAACCTGCCTCTTGCTTAAACAGCCCTGCAATTTCTGGTGGACCCATCATATCCGATATTAGTGAAGCATCACCTTCCAACATAATAAATATGCAATCCCCTCCTGAAAATGACAGGTAAACATGGTTGTGATTAAAAACAAAGTGAGTTGGGTATGCATAACTTGAAAAGAGTTTTTACTGGCTGTAATTTTACCAAAGTTCCGGTCTGATTCACAAACATCTATAGAGGTGGTGTGCTGGAATATTTTTTCCAGTTTGACATGTGGGTGAGATTTTTCAGAATTAGGGAGGGATAATAACAGCATATAATAACTTTCAAAACAAAGTAATGAATGTCATGCTAAGAACTTCCACTCTCCTTTTTTCACAAGTATTTGATATTTCTTTTTATTTTGTTCTTAAGATAGTGGCTGTCTCAGACTTTATCAAATAACAAGGTACTAACACTTGTTGAGTTTCTGGAGAGAAGGGAAGTTCCTTTGGCCTTTGACAAAGAAGAAACAACCAAACTGTACATCTTTCTGCTAATGAGAACATAAATCGCATCACAACAACTTCCAATGTTTGACAACTTTTCTGTGTAAAGGTCCCAGTAGCTTAAGAACTGAATGCAGAGGTATTTTAATGCTTATCTCTTCCTGCCACTGACATGCAGTGTATTTAGGGCTGGCAGCAGAAAAACTATAGCTATGTCAGTGGTTACTTACCACTGATAGATATTCAGCGGATAGATGAATCATAGAAACATTTTCTCAAGCTTATAGGCAAGGCAGTTATACACTAGAAATTGCCTGTATATCTGTCAATTGAAACCATGGCCATAAAATTAGCTAGAAGCATGTAAAGAGCTCCAGATTTAATTGAAAAAAAAAAAGCCAAACAAAAAACCTGGAAGCCATTTCTAAAGCAGAAAAGTTTTAATATATAAACTTGAACTTAAGTTGCTTATTTCTACTAATTACTGAGTGACATCTTGTGGCCTCTGATCTGTTCTGTGTCTGCTTGAGTTGAGAATGTGAGCCAGCCACAACCCTAATGCGTCCAGGAGTGCAGTGCTTCCTAAATTAACAGGAGCTTCTTGTGGGAGTTCAGGACTCAAGAGATAGGAAGACAATCTGAAAGGAATTCAGAGGAAGAGTTTGTAGTGTCACGTACCAGCCCATATGTGTAAAATGCTCGTGTGCTTTCTTGCAGCAAAGGTTGTCAAAGGAAGTGTTTTAAGATAATATTTTTTCCATATGGTTTTCCATGTTCTGTGCCTGTTGATCTATGTACCCTCCTCACTTTGGCTCTACTTGTGCAGTTTCAGAGAGAGCTGTAAAGTCTTCTATAGGTGGTACAGAGTAGATTTTTACATAGAAAAAGGCTCTATTCAAAACTTCAGTGCCCTATGTCCATCTAGGAATCATAGAATGGTTTGGGTTGGAAGGGACCTTAAAGATCATCCAGCCCCACACCACCTGCCCTGGGCAGGGACATCTCTCAAAAGACCGGGTTGCTCAAAGCCCCCTCCAACCTGGCTTTCAACCTCTCCAGGAATGGGGCAGCCACAGCTTCTCTGGGCAGTAACGTGGAATGCCTCTTCCATTGGAAAAAAGGCAAACATGTGCTTCCAAACAAGTGAAACATCTGACTGGGACTGTCAGCTTCTGCTCCAAATCCTGCAGGGCCATAAGATGCCACCTGTGTCACTGGAATATCTAGAGTGCTTTCTGGTTCAGTCCTAACTTCAGTTCTAACTGATCCCATCCCTATCACTAGGGTGGAGACTTTTCTTTTTCAGAGGAACCTCTCTAGCCTAGAGACAGCCTAACCTGTCTCAAGCTCAGAGTCACCTGAGGAATGATGAAAACATGGAAGGGTATTTGCAAAAAAAATATGAGTGGGGCAAATTTGCTATAGCTATGACTAATGAAATGACTTAAAATATTCCAGCTGAGCATATTTCTGGAGCTTGCTGGAAAGACAACAAGGTTGCTGGTTTCTTTCTAGGAGAATGGAAAGACTTGGTGGGGCAGTCTGATGAGAAGCGGAAGCAAGACCGTGTGCTATTGCCCTTCCTGGTAGCATGAGTCCTTTATGGAGTAGTTGTGTGTGGTGCTAACTCTTGCCTCTGATACAGAGAGAAGTGCCTTATGCTGATCAAGGAAGAGCCAGTCAGCCCTGGAGTGAAAACCCCTGCTGAGCCTGATGCCCCCCTGCAAGGCTGCCGGGCTTGCTCGGAGCCCCCTGTGCTCCCAGTTGCCATGGTTCAGTCTGTTTTAGAAGGCAAAGGGAGTTGCGGTGCAACCCCACCAGAGACCTCGCAACCACCTGAGAGAAGAAGCAGAAGGACATTGCTGGACAGGTGAGGAGAGCTGTGGTCCTGTGTGTTTCATGGCCCTCTCTTCCCATTGGATGGCAGCAAAGGGAGGTCGGCTTTAAGTCACCTAATGCAGCTTGGTGAGCTCCATCCTGTAACTGTGGGACAGATTTTGAGTACCCTTGAACCCCAGGGGACATGCATAGAGGGTTCTGTGGATGAATTTGCTTGAAGGACCCATTAGAGAAAGAGCTGTCAGAAAGAGCTGCATGGGCATCAGAGCCATGGGATTAGGAAGAGGTTTTATGCTGTGAGAGCGATTTGCCCAAGGTCCAAGTGAAAGCTTGGAGCCCAAACCAGCATCAATGTCTGTGGACTTACAGGCCACTGGGTGGCACTACACCTCCAGTAGCTTCTGCGCCCTCTATCATTTCTTTTGTTGAATCTTCAGCTACATAAAGTCAGAAAGAAATATTGGTTACTGGTCTCTCTGGACAATGAATAAGGGTGTCACTTGTGTGCCGATACGCAGTGATGGAAGATCCAGCATCATCGATCTGCAGGTCCAGATCTGCACCTCTGAACGTGCAAGAGAGTTCTGCTTCCCCATCTCTGACTGAGAGTGAAAACCCACAAAACTCAGCTGCACCACTGTGCTTGTCTCCTTTAACTGAAGGGGCTCAGTTATATGCTGTGCTGTCCAAAGCAAGGCCTTAATAAAAAACTATAAAAGATAAAAATACTGCCTTAAATCCTGAAATAGTATATGAGGTCTGTCACAGGATGTAGAGCTGGGAGTTTGTGTTCACTGAGGGCAGAAGTTTCATACAAAGGGACAGAGGATTCACTATTTTGAAGCCAGGGCATGCAATATCCTGTGTGTGACAGTTACCCAGAGAATGATGTCCCCTTGGAAGGGGGTGTTAGCACGTTGTCACTTTTGGAGCTGGTCTGAAACAAGCATCCCAACAGCACCAGGTCGACGGTGAGTGTACAGCAGAGATTGCAGGGTTCCAGCTTGGTGGATGAAGTAGAAGTTAAATGCAAAATTAATTCTTGATGTCAATTGCACAATGTGAGGCAACTCAAGGGAACACACACACACACAACGCCACACTCAATAGACTTAACAAAAAGGCTTCTGTTTTCATTTAGGTCCTTACAGAGAACTAAATTCTTCCTTCTTAACCACTGGCTACTTAAAAACATTTTATTAATAAAAAAAACTGACTGAAAAGACTCCAAATTTTAAGAGAAATTTTTGTATCTTTTTGGGGTGGTTAAATACAGCAGGGCCTCACAGCTGCTCATCTAGCTGAATGTCTCCAGTAAATGCAGCCTGCAAGCTGAATGCCTAATAGTGAAAGTCACTCCTCTAAAAGCCATTGGTTAATAGTAATTCAGGCATCTTGGACCCAGGAGGATGGGAATGCAGCCTGTTCTGGATAACAGGTGCCTCTCTAGAAGGATTTATTTAAAGGAAAGCCTTAATTTTCCCAGTCTTGAAGAGATGTGCACGACTGTCCATCCCAAAACCACACGTGTCACCAAAGAGGAGTAATCTCAACTTACTTTACCATAACAAAGTCCCCTCTGTGCTCTGCTGGGTTGTGCTTCTGGGGTTAAATGAAGTTATATGGCATAAACCCAGATTGACAGTAGGCTTTTGGTTTCCTAAATGAGATTTAAGCATAAACATCATGTTGGAGGGCTCCTCAGTCCTGCTTTCTGTATGTATCGATGCAATTCTCATTCGTGGCGATGTTTTCCCCTTGTCTTTTCTCAGAACAGATATTCCAGATCCATTGGAGGGCATGGACTGGAGTTTGGAAGGGCTGCAGCTGCTGCTGAGGAGCCAGCATTATGGGTTGGAGCCTGCCAGCTTCTTGGATGTGAGTGTCAGACTCTCCCTGGGCACAGCTGTGAGAAATGGTCGGGAAATTCCCAGTGGTACCTTTGGGCTGTACATCAGATGGACCCTGTTGCTTGCTCTGGTGTGATGCATCATCTGTCGTGCCACCAGCAGAGTCACAGCTCTGGTTTGACCTGCTCCTATAAGCAGGATTTCAGACTTTCTGATACTTTTTTTTTTTTTACTTTTCTTTTGAAAATAGACATTTGAACTTCTAGGAGCCCAAAGCATTTGGTAAAGACATCATCATGAGACCTAACACATGTATATAAAATATGTTTAATGCAACTCTCTAGCTAGTTTGGTAAATTTTTGGGGTGGATTAGTTTATTTCCTGCATATTCTGCATCTTAAATAGTCCATGATACTCTACTACCTTCCTCCTTTCCTCAGGTTCTGGGAAGTGTAGGTGATGTCAAATTCTCTCTTGGCTGAGATATCTATCTGTTTGCAGTTTCAGGTCACCTTTCTTTAGAATACTGTTTTGTTAAGTATATATGAAGCAATATGAAGGTTTGTTTCTTTTTCTGTTTCACTCTCTCTCCCCTTTTATGTAGTTAGTATATTAAAGGATTTTGCCAATAATCAAATAACTACATAGCAAAAGAATATATATGTCAAAGGTATGCTCCCTTAAGGAGGTGCTTCAGATGCAGGCACATGGTAAACTTGCATGGATAAACAGAAATGAAAAATCATTGAAAAAGTATCACTCTTAATCTCTTAAAGCTCTCTATGTCTATGTTTGTTGCTGAGTGTCTATGATTGATTTTGACTTTATGGAAAGCTTTTCTAATGACGTGCTCTGCCTGTGGTTGAGTCAGCTTCTGTTTCTTATTTTTCATTAGAAGGTGCTTTCGTGTGACTGACACACTTTTCTCTCTCTGTGCAACTGAATATCACAAAAATGAGAATGAATCATAAAACTGTACCCCAGATAACAGCTCCCTCTCCCAAATTGCTCAGACTTCTCAAAACATTGCTGCTGAGACATTGATACAGCAGTGATCTGCACTCTGTTACTGCCTTTTGGAAGGCTTTTTAAAACCCATATGAATATGGAAGTGTCCTAGGCACTGAGTGCCTGTGCCACTGCTCCAGTGTCAGGCATCAAGGCTGGCAGATCAGCATGAGAGCTCCCGACTCAGCCCTTGCTGGTCTGGCTCTGCTACAAACCAGTACACAGAAGCCTGTAGCTTTGGATAATTAATGTGCCAGAGCTTTGGGTAGTGTGCCAGCACAGCTGGGGCACAGCCTGGCATCTCCACAGACAGCTAAGGACATGAACATCTTCAACTACTACACCTTTCAGAGCCCTAATTTTATTCTTCCTCCCAGCAGGTCTTTAATCCCAATTTATCTTTGAGTGAGTGGAATTTGACTGAAGTGGAAGCCAGTCTGTCCCCGGTAAGACATGTATATTTCTGATACAACACAAGTAGAGCTTGTGCATAACTGAAGATGTAGTTATTTTATAGCCAGAGGGAAGAGTGTGGTAAAGACCAGCAAGTCAGCATCTCCTGAGGGCAGGCTGGGAGCGTTATCTTATACTCGTGACCTCTCTCTCCTCCTCAGCCAGAGCTTGTTTTGGGACGTGCTGGTGTCCTGGAGTCTCTGATTAAAAGTGGCCACTTCAAATTTTCTCTTGGTGTGAATGTCACTTCCTACTAATACCTTAGATCCATAAAGTGTCTTTGTACCGAAGCCCTTCATAAAGTGCAGCCATCCCTGAAACCACACATAATTAAAACAGAGGTTCATGCACACACATATTGAAGAAACAAGGAGAAAATCAGTTTGGCAGTGTTTGGAATAGACATTGACACAGACATTTCTGAAGAGGATATGGTAATGTAAACAGTGAAGGAAAAGTGAGTTTCATGACTGGTATTTTTTCCTTCCAAGACAGAGGGTGAATACCCATCACTGCCAGACAGGTTGGAAAAAGACTCAAATGGTTCTGCCAGCTCTACTGATTTGCCAGCAAAGTCTAATGTATTCTAATGAAGTACAAAAGGTCTCTAAACCTTCCTCATGACATCACTATACTTTCCAGGGTTTGATTTAATAATTTTGAATTTACTGGGTGACTTTACCTCCTGAGCATCAGGAAAGAGAATCTCTGAAGAGATATAATATTAGCAAGTCTTGGAAGTGAGGAAGGTCTCTTTTAAGGAGGATTGCATGAGACAAAAAGCCAAGAGGGAGCTGCAACGTTCACTAGCTCCTAGCTCAGTCCTGGAGTCCTGTGAATTTCCCAGCAACTGGTACAGCCACCCTTAGGCATTTTCATCCTCCAGAAAGCCATGAGCATAGAGAAGCCTGGAAGCAGCAATTCCACACCTAGTAGCAAGTCCAGCAAGCAAAAGCAAGTTTTACTTTAAAAGAAGTCATAGAGAAATGGAAAGAAAATTCCTTTCTCTCTTGTTGCTGGCTGCAGAGGGCTGTGTGTTTACTTTGATGGCAGGCAGGCAGGGACAGTCATAGTGACACTAGCCTGGCCTCCTACTGGCACCAGCTAATGAAGATCCTGTCACATGAGAAGATTACATCTCCATTAGACACCTCCTTCAGGCGTATCTGCCCTTGAGCACATGCTTTTGGGTATTTTAAACAAGTGCAGGTGCAACAGGGAGAAGAGTCAGGACAGCTTGTGTTACTGGTGGATGTTGGGCAGCGTTGATGAAGCACTGATTTCCAGAAACGGCCTAGTTCTAACGAGCTCCCCTGTCTTTGTATAATTGCACATTGTAGTTTATATTTTTGCATCAAGATGCAGCGACTCACAGTGGACCTGGAGAAGAATGCAACTGAGCTGTCCTCAAAAGTGTTCAACCCACCGTTTAACAATGCCTGCCCAGGTAGGAGCACCAGCAGCTCTTGCGGACTGGGAAATGGGGATGTAATTAAGGTGTTAAACATTTCAGTAGCTAGATGCAACATCCGGCACCGACCACTTTGAGGGAGCAAAACACATCTGTTATTTTACTTTCGTGAATGCCAGTCAGCCATGCTTCCACAACTGCTAAGCTGGTTACTGAGCGGTGGGAACCGCATGGGGCATAAACTGAGGTTTAAATGTAACTGAGCTGCTTCTGCTCCTGTTTGGGTCCACAACATGTCTATCAGTTTTTTCACTGTTTCTTTGCGTTTTCCTCACCACCTAAGAGCAATGTAGCGATTTAAGTGAAGTAGGGGTGGCAAGAGCTGTTAGGGTTCTGTGTTTCCTCCGTCTCCTCCTGCAGTGGAGGTGACCCAGTAGCTGCTACTAGACAGAGGCAAAGGTTGTGTTTCAGTTTCTCCTGACCTTTTACCAGACCTCAAGGGAACTGTCCAGTTGATATTCTCCCCCTCAATGACGCTGATAAAGTGTGTCATTGGCCGTAGATGTGAATCTAGAAGTGTTTTCCTGGTCTTGGAATAGTGATATATTATTATTTTCATGTATATTCAACGGGGCTAGACCTGAAAGAGAATCTTTTGTGAGCCTTAATTTGGTGCTGTAGACATTCATCCCACTTCAGAATTTTGATGTATTGTGTATAGTTCAAGGATGTCCACCTTAAGCTCAGAATCTTGCATGAACTGGAGAGAATTCTTCTGCAAGCTGGGGCTGAACTGTGCAAGAGGAGCCTCTCCTGTTTGCAAAGCCTTTATGGTCCATGCATGATGCTGCAAAAATGGGGCAGTTGGCAGATTTCTCCTTCTGCAAAGATGAGAAAAACCAGACTGTTCTTGAGTGAAGGAGAAGCTGCTCTTACCCACTTCTCAGAGTCTCCAACCATTTGGTCATGTCTTTCACTTCATGTGAAGCATCTCGGCACTCGGCACCCATCTTGGCAGCCTGCAGAGATTCACATTGATTCAAGTGTCTCCAAGCATTTTTTGCCTGGAGTGAGGGCCCCTTTTCTCCTTTTGCAGTGGGAATTTGCCAATTTTCAGTTCTACATATGTGAAATCTGGTAACTTGCCCTACAGAAACTGAATTTTTTGCTGTTCGTTCACATTCCTAGGAAAAGATGTCATTCTGGAAAGTGCTCAGCAGTTCCTCATTGATCGTCAGTCAATCTTTGGAAATGACCTCATCAGCTTGCCTGAAAGTTCATCACTTTGTGTTCCATCTGAAAATATGACTTCCTACCTGTCCTCTGTGGGTGTCCAAGGGGATATCCCACTCAACCTGAGCTCTTCACCTGACACCAACCAGTGATTTACCTTCCAAGAAATATCTCCCTCCCACCCATCCAACAGGTTGGAATATAAACAGACATGACTCAGAAATCCACAAGAGAGTTTCTTTTTTGAGTAGACAGAAATGGTCAGTAGCTGTTTCTCCCAGCACATGGATTTCTGTGTTTGTCCAGGATAAAAACTTCAAAAGAAAATGCTGCTTCTGGCACTTGCTCCTAATGGGAGTGAGAACTTGGCAGGATTTTGGTGGGGTTTTTTTTCTTGAAAATGTTTTCAGAAATTTCAAATCTTCTAATAAAAATTAAGTGAAGAGTAGCTTGAAAGTACATCAGGGAGGTCCTGACTACTGTCCGCAATGTCAAACTCTCGGATGTTTACTGGGGCAGCACAGATTAGATAAAATGCATGATCTTTCTGGATGCTGTTTGTTAAATAGGAAAATAGTTGAATATGCCAGTACAATGCTCTAAAAATATTCTATTACCCATCTTCTAGTTTTGTGGGATGTGTGCAGAAGGTCGTTTCCTGAGTGACACTCTTAAGAATGTACCTCTGGTTCCCAAAGGAGCTACAGACCATCACGTACCCCAAAACATCCCATGCTGAGAGGGTTTGTTGTTGGGTTTTTGCCCAATTTCTCGAACATAAAGGCAAAGCATGCATCCTTTAGAAAAAAAGGAAAAAGAAAAAGAGATTGATTTTTCTGCACACGCAATTTTCCATTTGCAGAGAGGACAGAGAGAGCACACTCGGAGTTTTGGTGCTGGTAAAGTATTCCGTGTCCAGTCCTATGATTTTTTCCTTGGCCTGCCTATCTCCCCTGAAGATTTCAAATGCAAGATGTTGGTATATTGATATATGGAATCTCATGAACCAGTTTAATTGATCAGATATCCAGTGAGGAGAGAAGCAGAAGTCCCACCAATTTTTCTTCTGTCCTTTGTGCATCTGAGACCTGCCTCCAAAGGTTGAATCTTCCTCTTCCATGCACTTTCTGACAACTGAGATTCTCAACAAAGCAGAGCTTTATTTTTTTATGCTATAGTTGTAATGACAACGTATTATTTATCTCGGTATCCTCTAATTCAGCTCCTCTTTCTTAGGAAAGCTTCCCAAATGCAGTAAGGCAGACCCAGGAAATTCAACTCAGGCCTCCCAAGGGCTTAGACAGTGGGTCTAATTTGAAGAAATGCTCTGCCCACTTTTATTACCATGACAATTCTTGGCTCTAAACCAAGATTTCTGAGCATCTTGAATGGTCAAGCAGCACCCACCCCAAAATCAGGAATACAGGTTCAAAGTCTCCTTAGTAAGATGAGCAAGTTTCAAATGGACTTTCCTGTCACTGCCCTTTCCTCCATCCGTTTCTCAGCATATGAACAGACATCTTAGTTCAGAAACATTTGCTTTTGAGCACCTTTTTCCCCAGTTAATGATCACATGCTGGGAGCTCTGTCACCACCTTGGCGGTGCAGTCTTTGCAGAACTTTCAGAATTAGAGCCAGCCACTGGTTTCGTGTTCAGGACTGAGGGAAAATTCTGGCAGCCCCCATTGGCCTGGTATGTAGATGATGTGATACAGACTTCCATGGCCTACTGGATTGTCTAGTTGTGGTTGAAAATTACCCATCTCCGGAGAGCTGCATGCAAGCAGACAAAGGTGCAGCTCAACCAACGATGGTGCCCAGCATCTTTTTGGGCTGTGGCGGGTTTTCTTGTGCCCAGTGTCAGACTGCGGTTACTGCTCGCAGCTTCTGGGGGTTGTTTCTTGGTTTTTTCTTTAGTTTTTTTGCTCTGCTGTAAACATGAGACCGGAGCTTGGGGGTGAGAGAAGAACCTGCAGGAATAGCATTGGAGAGCCACTCCTGTGAAGAAACAAGCTTGTTTCCCTTGGCTTTTTACCTTGTTAATTTTACTTGAAGGTGATGTGCTAAGACTGTGGTTTTGCACTATGCTGTACATTTGTAAAGTTTTACAGAAAACACTAATTAAATATGTTTCCTTTTTCTCATTTAGTCCTGCTCTGGCATTTCTCTCACTACTTTCACCTACTCCTTATTCTTTTCCTCCTTCACGGGCCCTCCTCAAATGAAAAGAGCTTGAGGAAGTCTCCCCAGTGAGATAACAGAATCACAGAATATTCATGGTTGGAAGGGACTTTTGAGATCATTGAGTCCAACCACAAAAAAACCCAACCCAAACCAAAACACAACCACAAACCAACACACACCACACCCACCCACAGACAAAAACAATCAATCTTGGGCACTAGAGCATGCCCTGAAGTGCCACATCTACACCTTTCTTAGATACCTCCAGGTATGATGACCCCACCACCTCCCTGGCAGACCATTACAGTGACTTCACCACCCTCTCAGTGACGTCATTCTTCCCAATATCTAATCTAAACCTCCTCTGCTGCAACTTCAGACTGTTTCCTCTGCTCCTGCCATTATTCCCTTGGCCAACCCCCACCCCTCTACACTCTCCTTTCAGGGAATTGTAGAGGGCAATGAGGTTCCCCCTCAGCCTCCTTGTCGTGGTTTCAGCCAAAATCACCGCAACTGGACCGAGAGATGGCCCTTCCCCCCCACCCCCAAACGAGAGGAGAGGAAGAGATAAGAACATACAGAAGTTTAGAATTAACTAAACTACTTTAATGAAGAACTAATATTAAAATAAAAGAGAAGATAATAATGAAATAGATACAATATATACAAAACCGTATCAAGCTCCCAGGATGACGGTCATGTCACCAGTAGGCACTGGGGAAGTGCCAGACTGGGGTCAGCAACGATGGGAACTGGGTTCCAGCTCTGGACTCAGGAACACACGGATCAGGATCAATGGCAGAAGGACAGACAGGGTCCTCTTCAGGCATCGGCCTTCGCAGGAAGAGAGTTGACCCTTTGATCCCTCAGCTTTTATACTGAGCATGGGGCAGATGGGATGGAACATCCCAGTTGGTCAGTTTTGGGTCACCTCTCCTGTCCACTCCTCCCCATAGGTGGGATCTCTCTACGCTTTTCCGTTTCCGACCCTCCAACGGGGCAAATAATGAAAATTGGCTGCCCTTGGTTGTTATAGTAATAAGTATAAGCAAAGGCCTCTCTGCTCACCATCCCTTGGCATGTAGCACAAACATTGGCAGACATCATTGAGAATGAGCAGTTTGCTCCACAATATGCCGTTAATTTCAGAGAATTAGAGGATGCCTAACCAAAATGTAAAATTACAGAACAAAAACTGGTTCAGTTTTACCTCAAACAAGGACATATGTGAACATTTTTTATAGGTAACTTCTTTAGGAAGCTTTATTGCAGACTCAAGTCCAGCACTGCTTAGTTGGAGAGTTTATTGTCCAGGTTTTAAGTAGAACAATTCTTTTTGGAAAGCTTTTCAAGAAGTACAAAACAGGGCAAATAAAACTTTTTTCCCCCTCAAATCCAGGACATTCATTTTCGGTCCATAAAGTTTGTATACAGTACCATAGCTTATGATCTTGTAAGACTCCAAGTAATGCCAGGCTCTTTAATGGAGCTAATTCAGATTGAAATTTCTAGCAGCAAGATTGAGAGGAAACCATGTGTCGTGGTTTTTTACCAAGAAGGTGAAATATAAAACTGTACTTACACCAGAGTTTGTTGATTCTGTTACAAACCCTGAAGACAAGTCTGTAATTCCAGTATTATCCCTCTTACTGATGGGGTTTTTTTTAGTTCACAAGGAAACTAGCCACGCTTAGCTCTGTGATCATAAAACATACTTCATCATAATTTTCTTCTATTATATGCAAAAGTGTAAAGGGTTTATCACAGTACATTGCTATACAGGAAATTAAGATCTTTTCTCTCCATATTTTGTCTGAACATCTTCATTAGGGTATTGTTCTGAGAACTCAGTAGGCAGTGTATTTTAATGAGAAAGGGACTAAAATAATGTTAACAAAATTTTGAATAGCTGTAAGACAAGTTATTAAAGTGCCTAGAACTGAGTAGATTTATGAAAATGTTTTAAAGCATTTTAAATATTAGGATATTAAAATATATTTTAAAAAGCAAAGGAAATTAATTCCTTTTTCCTGTCTATAGGCAGTTGTGTTGAATTCTTCTATCAAAAAATTTGTAATCCAAGTCTTCAGAAAGGTAGGGTAAGGATATGATACACATGATTATTAGCAAGAAACTATTTTAAAACGATTTTGTCGTATGTGGCTGAGAGTTACATCAGATTAATTCTTTTAAAGTAACAGCTAAGGTTCCTATATGTCTCTTTTTGAGGCAGTGTACACAATTCAGCACCTAGGTCTTGTGAGTTTATTCATTGTGACATGAGATACTATAAGAGGGTGCATTAGGGCCAGGGACTCAGGGTTGTGCATGCCCACCATTTTTATCCAAGAGATCAGGCTGACAGAGGTACCTGTGCTTCTTCCCATCAGATGGATTATGCTCGATGCACATACCCATCATACAGTCAAAATACCTGGATGGAGAGCATTTTTGGTTATATTCAAACTTAGTTGGACAGCCGTTTACCAACTGTAGCACCTTGCTTTGGGAGCTATAGGCTGTGCTGTGCCCTTTCTGCTAAGCCATGAAGGATTTTAACTATTCACTTCTCACTGTAATCCAACCTGACAAGAAGCTATGATGTCCTGTGTAGAAAGCATTCAGTTTGCAGCATACTGAACAAAGTCAATAGCACCAGAACACTGAGCACAAAATATATAAAACAAATTCACATTTTGACCCTGACCAGTTTTGGTGGATGACTTTAGATAGATGAGGAGATATTCTTGGACTACTGCACAGACCTTTATGGCTCACAGATCCTTATATCAGTTCTCTTCTTGCAGAATAACTAATCTTCGTTAATTGTTAATGCATGGAAAGAAGAAAATCCACAGGTTACTGGGAAGAGGGCTTTTTAAGGGATAGAATAAAAACTACGCACTGATAGGATTCATGAGTGAGCACCTCAAACTGTTTTCTATCAAGAACAACATTTGCATTAATGAGATGTTTTACCAGCAGCAAAAGAGCATCAGCTGTTGCTCCAAGGGCAATCTAGACATTCCTTTTACACCCCCACACCAGTTTCCAGTGCTTGGCTCCCAGCAAGAGCGGAAAGAATTGCAGCAATTGCTCACTGTGCCAGCAGCTTCTCTGCTTACCCCTTAATGTTAGGTTAAAATGAACCATGATTGCCATATGGGAATCCTTTGGCTTACAGATTCAGATATTACTTAATGGTAATAAAAATAAATAGTGTTAGGTGTAAAACAAGGAAAAGAACAGAAGGCTGCATGATATGTAAAGATATTTTTCTTTCCTTAGAAAATCTCTGCATGGCAGAGATTGTTTCAAAGTAAGGGCCAATTACTTTGGTTTATTATAGCACAGCAAATATCAACTAGCTCAAAAATTTATGTAAATGCTAGGAAAATCTCCTATCATGCAAAGAAATTAAATGCATAATAAGCTGTACATCATGGACATAAACGTAACAGCTGCCCCCAAAAAGCGAACTTTATGGTACGTCTCTGCAAACACAGTCAAGATCGTCTCATATGTACGCACAAATGTCAGTTTGTGACATGTGAATTTATAAGTTCTCATTTACACAAGAACAGTGTGATTTCTCTGTAATTTAGGAATCATAACAAGTCACGCTAATTGTTGCAAAATGTGGTATCATGTATCTCAAAAACCTCTTCCATAGATTTGATTGAAAAGCTATTTTCTAGAAAAACCTGAAACCAAGTTGTTACTTTGAAACAATTGCTCTCTTCCCCAGCTTTTCCCTACAAATAAGGTGTCAGCAAAAGTATTTAAATTCTTAGCAACCAAATATGAATTACAATTCCACCACTCTATGTCTGTAGTAGTTTTTCAGATCAACACAGGAGTTTTTCAGATCAACTTTAACAAGAAGAATCAGAATACATGTAACATCCAAATTAATGTTACTAATTTAGAAGTTCATAATTAGTATGTACAATTTGATTATGGTACCATATCATTAAGATAAAGAGATATGTAAATCTACATTCACATATCGTTAGACTCAATTTTAATATATTTATATTTTGGAGTTTCACTCACTGTAAATCAGTAGGATACCGAAGAAACATTTTTGATCTGACGCCCAGTATTAAATTAGATTGAATACTCACTCTAAATTTATTGCAGCAGATGACATTGTCAGCTACCCAATTATTTTAGTAGTATTTGGCACAATGTCATTTAAAAAGACCTTGTATGAAGGCAAAGCACTTAATAATTCCCCAGCAAATTAATCCCTTTGGTGCAATACTCAAAGGCATGAGGATAAAGAAAAAAAATAAAAAGGCAGCCTCTTTCAGATCAGCATGATGTTGCAGGAAGTACCAAGTACTTTTTGCCCTGTTAATATAAGTGATTTTTTTAACTTGACATTTACCTTACTGTACAGGAAATGGATTATATTTGTTCTATATGATACTGTTTGATAATGTTTAACATCAGTTGTTTGTAAAACCAGATTCCACCTGTCTGTTAAAAAATATGTATGTAAGCTACACAGCTGTCTGCACTTTAAGGTGAAAATCCAGGAGCCACTCAAAAAGCTCATACTAATAGGGTCAAAATCTGTACAATTTCCCATGCTCTTCATGTAACAGGAAGTGAGGTGGCCAAGGCAGTGTTTGTGTGATAAATCTTAAAAGCTGTGCAGCTTAAATAAGAGGCTTTATGAAACAGGACACCTAAGAGGGAAAAACTTAGAAGATAGCAACACCCACGGAGGAATCCTTGTTTGAATAAGGTTGAGTCAGAGCTGACAAAGCCTTCTTTAGCTACCAGATATCAAATGCCCAGCAAGGAAAATAAAAGGAAGAAGAACTGAGCATCCTGGGATTTCTATTAAAACAGATCAATATAGGATTATGGATATAAAATAAGCCTTGCTATTGCAGCATGAAAGCAGAGATTTCTTAGATGCCTATGGAATAAGAAGACAAGACAGCATCAGAAATAATTCTGCTTGAAGTCTGTATGTTTAAAAACATGAACCAAAAATAATTAGGAAGGTATCTGTGCAAATGACCAACTTCCAGCATCTGAAAAATAGACTTGGTAATATATAGATAAGCTGCAGTTGCAGCCTCTGCAGTGGATGGAGTCTGTGATTCTCTTGCAGCATATCCAAAATGATATGTCTCAGTTATAAGAAAGATGAAAATATATCCAAAAGCTAGTCACCAAAAGATATGGTACAGTGTTGTCTTCAAAATATATCTCTGAAAATTGTGTTTAATTATTTCAGTCTGCAAACATTCCACCAGTAATTCAGGCAGGGGCATGGTGAGATATAACTTTATCAGTCATTTCCTATAGTTGAGTTATATACACTGTGCCAACTATAACCGGGAACTACATAAGAAGCTAAGAGATTGCGACATAAATGAATATCTGGTGATAAGAATCACAGGCTTTTCCTCCTGGGTGATGACCCAATTAGTTTCTTAATCACTTCATAACAGTACATTCTTAATTTGCTGGGAGATGTGAATACATATATATGATTATAGATAGTCACCGAAGCACGTGACTAATAGCGGACAGGTTCTAACCAGCACGTCATGAAAGCTGCAGTTAGGAACAGGCTGAAAATTAGTTATATTTTCTACTGTCAAAGTATGAATATTTTGTATTTATGTCCTGCTATTCAGTGTATTGAGCAGAAACTTAGGGCTTTGGTTCCTGCATTTAGTAGAGATGGAAATTCACACCATGAATTTATCTATAAAGAAGCACACATTTAGAGGGATCAGGGAAAATAACTGAGTACTCTCCAGGTATTTCCATGATCATCTGTCCCATTGTCTTTCCAATACCCATATTACTGAAGGGTGTGAGTACTGTGTTTACAGTGTCCAGAACCAGTAGCGATCTCTTTCACATAAACATGCCGACAGCTGGATTCCATATCTGTACACAACAGCTGGTAGACACTCCAGCCTGCTCCAGGAGAACCAGCTCACGTCCCCAAATGGTGCTGTGCCATGCCATTCAAGTGGCATGGGTTTGTACTAGCTCACTGTCATTTCTTCCTCTCAACCTAATGTCATTATACCTCATGGACACTAATTTTGAGGAATCATATTGTTCCTTAGTGTAATATTAATAACAATCCCAAATCCCTTTCTTTCCTGCAAACCTTTTGCAACTGCAATGGATTACAAGGAGTAAATCAAGTAGCATTTCACCGAAGTCTCGTCTCTTTTGTCAAATGGCAAAATTCCTCAGGAGAAGTCTTAGTTAAAAATGTAGTTATTCATTATGTTTTACAATCTTATTATTCTCCCAGGAGAAAACTGGAAAGTAAAAGTAAAGCACTAGAAAGATTTAACTTTACATTAGTGAAATTTCAAATGACACTAAATAAGCAGGAGTAGCAAAAGGCAATGAAAACTGACAAACAGAAGTAGATGTTACTGAAACTAAGCAGTTTAGTCTTTTTTGAATTATATTATCTTTGAGTAGATGTGAGCTACCACAATGTAATGTATTTCCAACTGATGTTATTCTAATGTTATATTTTATCGCAGATATGAAGGGAAAAGCAATATATTGTATCATAGTACAGAAACTGCTGATCTATGCACACTACATAAAATAATCTTAAATGCTTAGGGCTTAGAAATTTTGAAAGCTGCTGGATTCAAGGGGACCTAAGAGTGACATTGAACAAAAAATTAGGCATTAGTTTGCAATGCACCGTGGCTGCCAGAGAAGCCACTTTGGGGCCACTTATGTAAATGTTTCATGCCAGAAACCAGGGAGATAATATTCTTTTTCTAAATGATTCTGTTATATGGATTCTCAGCCTGATGGTTATGAAGAGGCATAAGAGTCACAGACTCTTTGACCTTCCCTTTACTATAAATAGGAGAGAGATAGCATCTAGATGTACATATGTCTGTTGGCAGTTCAATATAGAAAGGTCTACAGTGATATAGCAAAAAAAATGAGCATTGTTTCTCAGAGAAGTTTGTATGGGATATTAGCAAAATCACATTGCCCAAACTAAGAAAGAAAATGCAAAAAGCAAAAGTGACCACAGCTACTCTAAAATTTACCATATTGTGGCATACTAATTCAATGAAAGTTAAAAATAAGCTGATATACTGAGGGGAACAAGATTGTTCTAGGATCTCTGGAGGGAACCCCAAGTTCAAAACATTTTTCACAGAAAGGGATATTCCTGGATTGAGGACTTTTGTTGAAGTGAAAGTCAATTTTCACGTTCTTGATGTTTTCCTTGCTTCATCATTGTGAATAGCTGTTTACTTTTATAAGTTTTGCAATATGCATTTAGAACCATTTACCAGTGCAAAATCTAAAGGTTTTGCAATTTTAGAAAAGATCAAGAGTCTCTCCATTCATGTTCAGATTTCCATACAGGTAAACAGAATTCTTCCTTGCCTACAGGACAGTTATCACTTTTATATAAAAGAGATGATGATGCAACCTCTCTACAGATCATAGGCTAGAAAACCAGCTGACATTGCCTCAGGAGGAAAGAGTTTTGTTTAATGCAGCAAGAGTAATATCATTACAGCTGAGGAGGTTCAGTGCAGTACTCCTGTTGAGTGGAGAGACAATGGGGCTCTAACAGCTGTGGGATTGCAGTCAGGTTGCTGAACCATTCTCACTGCCCCAATCCTCCTCCTCCTGTAGCTGCCCTCTAGGCAGAAGCGTCCTGGGATCTGTCTGACACCGGGCAGGAGCTGCCACCCCCAGCAGCAGCCACAGCCTCCAAGTTCTTTCCAAAGGAGCCAACAGTAGGCTGAAGGAGAGCATCCCCTAGGCTTGGGCTAGACTGTGGACCACCAGTCTGTTTAAAGAATAATAAAAAACAAAGCTCAATAAAAAAAGAAAGATAAATTAAAATATCTTTAAATATCATGACCCATTGTCTGTAAAAACTTTCCAAAGCACAGAAGACAACAAAAATGCTTGATGGATAGTGCAGGAGCTCACATTAAGTCTTCAGGATTCTGTGTTCATAGGGAGCTTTTAACTACAAAAATGTCTATTAGAGGAAAGATTTTGCTTTCCTGAAGTCAGACTGAGTTAAGTTTGGGGACCTAGCTATTCAAAAATTTTTTCTGCCTGATTTAAGTGGGCAAGGATGATTAACATTCTGCTGTTATTTACTCGACTTTTACTAAGGTCATACATATATGCCAAATGTTATCTCGGCTTATTTCTTCTGCTGAATGCTTTAATTGAGGACTATGTCTCATGGCATTAAGCGAACAGCCATGCAGCAGAAGGAACGTAAGCAATTCCACAGAGTATTAACTGCTATTATGTCATAAAGCAGCTTTGATGAAATACAGACAGTTGAATCCAGAGTGCTAACTATTCTTGTTTCAGATAAAATTAAAACTATTTCAAGTAACTATGTCATTTTCTAGCTGTAACATACACCATGAAAAGATCATTCTTTCATAAAAGATAACAAAGTGAACATCAGCTTAGTGCAGCAGCCAAAAGCACTGTCAAAGAAAACCAATTTAATCAATTTTCTTTAAATGTCACCTTTCATCTACTCCTATCTCAGTGGTTAGACTGGTTTTTAGTCTGGTATGTATGTGCTATTTTGATTTTCTGTACATTCTCCACTCCTTCTGCTACAAGTTCATTGATAGTAAAGTAGTCTATATGCAGAAAATCTTATTTGCATAAAGGCACAGGTTCACAGAATAACATAATAATTTGGGTTGGAAGCAACCTTAATGATCATCCAGTTCCAATCCCCCTTCCATGGGCAGGGACACCTCCCACGAAGCCAGGTTGTTTAGAGCCCCATCCAATTTGGTCTTGGACACTTGGATCCATAATATCTCTGGAAATATCTCTGGAAAACCTGTTCCAGTGTCTCACCACCCTCAGAGTGAAGAATTTCTTCCTGATATTTAGTTTAAATCTACCCTCTTCCAGTTTGAAGCCACTACACTTCATCTTATCGCTACATGCCCTTGTAAAAAGTCCCTCTCCAGCTTTCTTGTTTGTCCCCTTTAGTTACTGGAATGCCTCAATAAGAATTCCCCAGGGCCTTCTCTTCTCCAGACTGAACAACCCCAACTTTTTCAGTCTGTCTGCATAGGAGAGGTGCTTCAGCACTCTGATTGTCTTCATGGCCCTCCTCTGGATCCACCCCAACAGGTCCCTTGTCTTTTCTCTTCTGGGTGCTCTAGAGCTAAATGCAGTACTCCAGGTGAATGGAGTAGAGGAGCAAAATCACCTCCCTTGACCTGCTGGCCACACTTCTTTTGATCCAGCCCAGGATGTGGTTGGCTTTTTGGGTTGCCAGTGCACATTGTCGCTCAAGTTAGCTTCTCATCAACCAGCACCTTCAAGTCTTTCTCTTCAGGGCTGCTCTCAATCATTTCTCTGCTCAGTCCATATTTGTGCTTAGGATTGCTCTGGTAGAGGTGCAGGACCTTGCACTTGGCCTTGTTGAACTTCATGAAGCCCACCTCTCAAACCTGTCCCTCTGTACAGTATCCCTTCTCTCCAGTGTGTTGACCACACCACAAAGCTTGGTGCTGTCGACAAACTTGTTGAGGGCATATTCAATCCCACTGTCTATGTTGCTGACAATGCTGGTCCCAACACTGCATTAAATATAAGGACAGGTAAATCAACATACACAATAATTTGGAGCTTTATTTGACTTTATGATCTGGTGCAGCAGATTTTAGGTGCTTTCAGACTCCCTCTGATATCAATGAAGGTATCGTAGGCGTGAAGTTAAGCGTAGAGCTAGGTTTTCTCCATCATAAATCATGAATTGGTTAGAAATGCATTGGAAATGCCTAACAAAGGAAAGTCCAAGTGCAGCAAAGATGTTATCAGTCCCTTTGATATATTAGTCTAACAACATTATTGGAAGGAAAGAGAGGAAGCCAACTCAGCTATTGGAACTTACAGGAAATTTCTTCATGTAACTTTAAGGTATACTCTTTTGGACTGAATACAATTTATCTCCTCTCAGAATAGTTTCTCTTTTTTTTTTTTTTTACATTATAATTAAGTAACAATTCAACTTTCTTGCCCTTACCCTGTGTATGCCCTTGAAAAGGAACATAAGTATTCCTTTTTATGTTGCTGTCAGCAATTATATAATATAATTATGTGCAATAATTACATATTGCTATCAAAATTTTTGGATGCTTTTAGAGTATCCCAAGATTCTTTTGCATACTTCCATATTTCAAAGAAAATTCAATAAGTCCCTCAACTATCTCCAGGGTAAAAAAAGTATTAAAATTTGTTCAGTAACAGAACACAGGGTAGTCCAGTTATTCTTAGTCACTCTATTCCCAGTATAATCACTGAAAGCTGTTTGATTCTCTGTAACAGCTTTTGGAACAGGTCAGTCTTCACTTCTGTCATTTTCCTACATCAGTTAAGCAACTTAAGCAAAAAAAGTATGTCATTGCTATTAATTTCAGGCAAACCCTCTGTCATCTTTCCATCTCATGGCTGCATGCAGTTTATAACACCTTTTTGCCCTAAAGGGGAGTGTCACAGATGTTACAAATCTGCCATGAATCACGGTGGCATTATACTTCCTTCTACAGAGCTGAAAACCAAGCTTTAAATTTTACTGCCAGGAATCAGTAAGACATGCAATGTCTTCATGACTTCATACCTAATGAGCTCACTGAAAACAATATGTCCCTTGTTTTTTCATAAAGCATGCACTATAGAACTGTTGTACTTCCCAAAAGACTAGCTCAGAATTGCATATGGACAGTCTCCTTAAACTTGGAGATCAGCAACAAAAAACTCTAGAGGCACATTAAAACCAGTGTTCTATAGAGATCAGTGGGGGTCCATCTGTGTGGACTGTAAGACAAAATTATGACTGCCACCAGACCTGTATACAAGCTGTGCGCTACATGGGTTGCTATTGTTTTCAGGCTAGTTATTGTGGCTTTTTTTTGAATTGTCATTGATGTCTAGTTATTCAAAGTTCCACTCCTAAAATTGATGTCCCTTCTTCATGGAATAGTCAGTTGTTAACTAGAGGAAAAGGTGTCACAATTCTTTTATATAACTAATTAGAATTTTGGGAATAATTAAAATTTTAATTAGAGACAGTCTGTAATGTCTTTGCCTCTTGGGGGGGGCGGGGGGGGGGGGGGGGTGGGGGGGGNNCCCCCCCCCCCCCCCCCCCCCCCCCCCCCGCCCGGGCCCCCGGCCCCCGGGGGGGCCCGGCCCCCCCCCCCCCCCCCCCCGCCGGGGCGGGGGCCGGGGGGGGGGGGGGGGGGGGGGGGGGGGGGGGGGTTGGGGGGACAGTTAGAGGAGGAGATATGTTTCTAATAGCTAAAAACTAGGAAAATGGTTCTGGGGGGATAGCAGCTTCAAAGTGTGTAATCTAGCAGAGGGACCCAGTTCTGATTCTCCAAATTAAAGTTAGCAAAGAACATGTTACATTTACATGTAATTTTTTTCAGGGGCAACATTTCCAAATTTGCCTCTGCAATGAGCACACACCAGTGGCATTCTTATCAGGGCTGGACACTCTGCTCTTTATCCATCCATCTTTCTAGAAAAGTTTTCACATGAAAGAAAGCTTTTAAAATATATTTACACTAATACAACCTACACATGATTTTTATGTCTGCAGCTGCCTTTTTTATATATACCAGTTCTCCAGGGTAATATTTCTACATGATATTGCAGTCAATTCCAATGTTGTATCTCTAATATCACTGCCTCTTTCACAGCTATTCTATGTTCTTCCATGCCCCTTCCATTATTGCTCAGCCTTAAAGCTGCTTCAACACCAAAATGGTTTTATCACTGAATTAGTAGACAAAACCGCTGCTATTCTTTCCATTATTTGAACAACTATTGAGCTGCACAAATGTCATTGACTATGGTTCATGCAATAAGTCACAAATTTGAAAATATTAAGCACTGCTAAATATACTCTGGTATATTTGAAAGTAATGCTTCAGTAATTCTGCCTTAGTAAACCAGGTAGCACCTTTTCATTGTTGTCTTACCCTTCCTAACAAGGCCTGTATTGCCTCAAATTTCTAGAAAATGTATAATCTTCTCAGTCCATCCAAGACCCTTAATTTGGGATTTCTCTCTAGAGAATCTTCAGAGTTGATCTAAATGAGAAACACTGCTTATTTAACTTTGTTACCATTGACTGTTTTAGAACCTACACATTCCAATTTCTTAAACATATACAAAAATACTAAAACAATAATTTGGAAAGTTGAATCCACAGCCTTGTGCTGAAAGGTGACCTTTTTTCAACATCAGTCCAAATTGGATTCTCCTCCAGACCACTCTCCATCACATCCCTGCCTTGGATGACTAAAAAGTTTAAGAAAGGAAGCAGAAAAGGACTCCACCCTTTGCTACTTTCGCTGTATTTTTCTTTTGGTAAATTCAGTATCTTTAGGGGGAATAGCAGTTTGCTTATTACAATCTGCATGGCGATTTTAGAGAAGGTGTTCAGTTTAGCTGTTCCAGAACCATCAGTGAACATGATAGGCCACTTGTCAAAGACTAAATTTGTATCTTTTCAAAGGACAAGTCTGCAAAAATAAGAAGATGCATGAATAAAAGGTTTAATACAAAACTGGAGGTGTCCTTTTTTACACTTCAAATAAATAAACAAATAAATAAATAACACAGAAAAAAAAAAAACATTAGAAAGAGCTCATATATCTGTTAGCTCTTACTTCAGTCTTCTGAATTTGGGCATATTGTAGAAGTAGTTAGTGCTACCTACAGAAAAATGTGTATGTATACAGACCTGTGGACGCGTGGGTAGAAGTGGGAGTGGGCATGGGCTGCACAGGAAGCACAGGCAGCTAAGGCAGTCAGAGTCCAGTGGCAGCCTTCACTGCTTCACCATTTGAACACCCAGCTTTACCCAACTTTCCTCACATCTCTCCTATCTGCTGGCAGCAAGTCCATTGCCCAGTTGGGGAGTCAGGGAAACAAGTCCAGTTCTCCTGAGTCATGCTCCAGGTAAGTCTTCTGCTTCAGAGAATTGGAAAAGAAATGTAGTTCTTAGATGTGGAAGTTTACAGAATTTAAGACGGAGAGAGAGGTCTCCACAGGGTACCTCTAGTCTGCTCACCACTCGGCCACAGATCCACTCTCAGCTTCCACACCCAAAGTGAACTTTGCTCTCACTAGGCAAGAAAACAAAAAATGCATTTAATTCCTCTTACTTAGTTTCTTTAACAGCAAAATCTGGGACAGGTCATTTCACTTTTATCCAGCCTCCGACTACATTATGTTCTTTACATTGTCTTTCTGCATAGCATACTTTGATATAAAAGGTCAGCAGTAACATTAGCAATCAACTTTAATTTATGTGATCTCAGTTTGGAACTGCAAACACTTGAACAAACTTTGTGTGCTCCTACAAGGAGGTACAATGATCACTGACTTGAAGGCCCCGCTGTCAACTACTCCTTTAGGTATAACATTATTTAAAAGCCTAAAAGTTCACTCCTATTCCAAAGCTTTTTTTTTATAGCCAGTTTATAAAATTTTCTATGTATTGTTAGATCATTGCTCAAGCTTTGCAGCAAAGAATTTGTTCTCAATCCAAATAAGCATGAAAAGAGAAGATTGTAAATTTTCATACTAGTATTTAAGTGTAAGTTGACATTTAAGTATTCTCAGCTTATTCTGCTGAACAAACAAGGACAAAATTGTATTCAGATCAAATACAAGTTTTGATCTGCCAGATACCATAAATCACATCAGCTATGAAGAATTCATTTATCATTAACAGCTGATCATATCAAAATACCTGGGTTTTTTGTGTAAAGCACTTTAAAAGGTCTGCACTGAGATATCAATGTATTTAATATTAAAAATTAAATTTGCCATACACACTCACACTCAGTTAGTTAATACAGCTGCCTTCAGTCATCTGTCGGGTCCTCTAGGTCTGGGTGTCATAATGATGTAGCACTATAAGAACTGCAGAACAGCAATACTTTATTGCTCTGTTCTTCATCCAAAGGAATTTCATCTCTCCCTTTCATGAATAATCTGATATAAGATATACAGCATTTCTTCTTCCAGTCGTAAGGATAAACTGAGAGTGCTAAACTGTCAGCAAATCTTTGATGTAAATTAATGGTCACAAGAGATTTAACTAGGAGGCAGAGGAAGAATATAATAATGGAACAATCAGCTTATCAAAAAGAACACTTTTCCATTTCAAAAATAGCTAACTTTTAGCAAAGCACCTTCTAATCCAATTATGTTGCAAGTCAGCATTTGTCAAAGGATACAGAAGAACCTTTGAAATTGTCATGTGCAATAATATCTTTTCAAACCGGAGACATATCATTATTAGGTAACTATTATTTCAAGATCACTAAAATTAATTTAGGAAGGAAATTTTATACCCTACATTGACAGACAGACTTAATATCTTTAAAAGAGGAATGTCTGTCTTTCATTTTGGGTTGTCCAAGAAAACAAGAATGGAATCCATGTTTTCTGTTCTTCAAGTTAGATGATTTTACAGGGACTGAGGCAAAATTCTGAGGTGTGTTTCCCTGTACAAATTTACCTGAAGGAGAAGAAATGAGGGGAATTGTTGCCATAATCTTATTAAATTTTGAGTCATAATTTTCTTAGCTCATATGACCTCAGACAATTTGGATGCAAAGGAATATAAAATGAATGCAAATTTCAGAATTATCAATGTTGTATAAAACTTTATAACAAATTTTACAAAATATTGAAACTGATAATGATTGGCAAACAGATATTTTTGGTCCTCCCAAAATTAGCGTAAAGGATCTTAAGCTTTATGAATACCTCAGCTACATGGAGTTTTCCCTATGAGCAGAAAATGATAAAGAAATCTTTCAATCAATATTCCAAATCACTTTATATGTAAGAATATATTGAAGGTTAAGTACATTTTCTGTATTCTATATTTTCTGTAGATTGTATATCTGACATTCCAATATTATTGTAGTAGATGTCAATGAAGTATTTAAATAAAGACCAATGCATTTATTTCTTATACTAAGTAGAAAAAATTAACTGTTTTTGCTGGAAGGAAGGGATACCATCCATAGGGACCTTAAAAGCCTTAAGAGATGGGTCCATGTTAACCTCATGATGTTCAACAAGGTCAAGTGCAAGATCCTGCACCTAGGTCACAGCAGCCCCAAGTATCAGTACTGAGTGGCAGATGAATTAATTGAAATCAGCCCTCCAGAGAAGGATTTTGGGATACTGGTGGATCAAAAGTTAGATATGAGCCAGCAGTGTGTGCTTGCAACCTAAAAAAAAATTCTTATCCTTGGCTGCATCAAAAGTATCTTGGCCAGGAGGTTGAGGGAGGTGATATGTCCCCTCTACTCTGCTCTTGTGAGACCTCACCTGGAGTACTGTATCCAGCTCTGGGGCTTCCAGCAAAAGACCTGGACCTGTTAGAGTGGGTCCAGAGGAGAGCCACAAAAGTGGCTAGAGGGCTGGAGCACCTCTCCTTTGAGGACAGGCTGAGAGAGTTGGGGTTGTTCAGCCCAGTCTCCTTCCAACCAAGGGAACAGACCAAGAAAAATATATTTAAAAAGTACATGGTTTTGGGGCATTTTTCTAGGTAGGTATTTTTTATTGATTAACTCAAGTGTTATATATTTATTGCACCTTGATATATGATCTAAGCCTCACAAGTTAAACAGAGTAACTTTATTTCATGACCATGATCTTTACTTGTCAAGATGAGACAATCAAAATTGACTCAGTTTCAGAATTAATGTCAATCCTATCCCTAGCTGTCACATACACACTGACTCTGAGAAAACATGTTCCACACCAGACTAGAAATGTGATTAGGAAAATACAGAATATTCTGCTTTTCTCATATATATGTCTTCTGCCATTTTTAGAAGGTTCAGTGAAGCATGCCAAGTACTCCGTGAAACAAGCAGCTCTTACTTTTTGAAACTTATATTTTTCATATTTTATGCCTGTTCCCTGTATAATCATGCCAGAAAAAGTTTTGAAAACAAATTTCATTTGGTAGAAAGTAGATGGCTCATAATTTGCAGAGTATATTTTCATGAACTTTAAAAGATTGTATTATTGTGTGACATAATAGATACATCTCAACCCAAACTGCCCAATATACTAACTATGCAAATATACGTTTTAAAATTGTTGTTGCTCTAATAAGAGTAAAACTTCTATATCATTAACAGTAAATATTAAATCACAAACAGATTTACAATAAGTCTGTCATGTTGGGTTATAAAAACATCATACAGCCTGTGGTGAAAACATGCTTCATTGCACTAGCTTAATTACACAGATCAATGGCATAATTGAATTTAGAATTTGGAAAAAAATAGTATTGGACCAGGTAATATTAGATTAAAAAATATATGGAATGGAGAATATATAATGGAGAAGGCTTTGGAGACAGCTAAAGTGTGTGTAGTGTTTTGAAGTTTTGTTCTTGCAGTTTGCAATAGCAACATTAGCTCTGACTCAGGGTCATCTCATGAGATTGCTTATTCCTGCTCTTCACATGAGAGTACCGTTACCTTTCTACTTCTATCACAAAATATTAAATAGCAAAGCACACAATGTTTCACCAACTTAGGTACTGCATGTCAATTGTGACATCACACTAAATTCTTCTCTTCCTTCTCTGGGATTGTAACAGTTCATTGAAATTCGCATCTGAAACAAGGTCCTCACCAAACTTGTCCACCTTCATCCACTGAGCTCTCAGGGGCACATACTCATCTGTATGATTCTGGTTAACTACATTAGAATTGTCACTTGTGCAAGAAGAAGTAGAATAAGTGTCACACCTTGACCACAGGAGCTTTCTTTGGTTTAGCAAAATAAATGTAAAATGAAGTTATTCTGCTATCATGGATCAACTCTACAGGAGTCTTTTTATTCTTTTTTTTTTTTTTTTTCACATTGCATCCCCTAACCTGTCCCTGAGGCTGTCTGTCCCACAGTATCTCTAGTGGGAGACATTTCTTTTCATCTTCCATTCACATCAAGAAATGACGGACAAATAGAACATCTCTTTGCTGGGACACTGAGGGAAAACCAGAGCTTCTGTGAATAAATTAACAAAATCTGAGAAGAAGATGCAAGTTACTAATCCTGGTGTAGCACCTACTTTGATATAAAATCTTTTCAAGAGCCTCTAAAACCTGTATAAATCATGCTTTAATAACAATCCGTTGCCCAAATCACATGATCGGATAGATTTTATCTTTTTTTTGCCTCTATGAGAAGTATAGATAAAGCTGCCCTTCTATCAAAATGGGTTGCTACTATTCTTGATGGCATGAACAACACTGAGCTAAAGAGTAGCCAGATGTATTTTTCCTGAAGACTTATTCAATTTTTCCTTAGCAACATTCAGACAATAATTGCTTGAGAGGTCCCTCAGGTGACAATTTCAGAAGGCTAATAGTGAACTGTGCAGCTGTATAAATATCAAGAACACGAATTTATACCTGCAGCAATATGTCTCAAGTGCTCCTCTTTCTATTTTCATTTCCCACAATGTTTTCCTTCACTGGGGAAGGTGGGAGGGAGGGAGGGACAAGGTTAACTCTTTTTAAATCTTTCTGCGTTGAAAGAAGGAGTGACATCTCTTATAAAGCAATTTGCTATTGGGAGCTACTTAACGCACAAAGCCTGAGTAAGAGCTCCGGTCTTATTCTGCTTTATGTTGCCTACAAGTGGTACCACTTCTGATCCCATCTCCCAAACTCTTATTTATATAGGAAAATTATATATATGGAATTTATATAGGAAAATCTGTATGTTCCTCACAATACCAGTCTTCCATAAACAAGCTCATAAAAACATAGATAATAATTTCTTTTGTTCTCTCAGTATTTTAACCTTTCTGTAACCAAGCATGTCTTCATAAACAATTTCCTCTAATCTTTCTACTTTTTTTAAAATTAATTTCAAGTGCCACCACATCCATTATAATCACAGGTGTTTGGGGATTGTATTACCATCTCACAGGGAAGATAAGCTTATTATATGAAGGGGTTAAGATAAATAATGCATGTGTTTTGTAGGAATGTTTTTTTACTACTAAACATTTGTGGTGTTGGCAATTTTTCTGCTTTATAACATTCTATTTTTTTCTGCCTTCTTGTTAACTTACCAGTTTTTCCCTGTAATTGTCTTCTATACTCTATGTTACAGAAAAATGTTTTGAATTAGGGCTTTATGGACATCATCAATTGTACTAGTTGTACTCACTTTCATTGCACTAATATATTTTGCTTCAACTTTGTGGCAGAGTCTTTTTAATCTTTTTTCTGATTTTTTTAGAAATAATTGAATCTGGCTGAAGACTGTCTGCCACAGATATACATACTTACTGAATACAGAGTAAAAACAATAGCCAAGCTTCCTGCCTCAGGAAGGTGAGGAAAGAAGCTCTCAAGTTCTCCTTCCTGACTCCTAGTTTTAGTCTCTGTCAACCCAACTATGCCTCCCCTCATGGAGCCTGAATTTCCTTCCTATTCCAAAAAGAATTGTCTTCCATTTTTTCACACCAGACCTTCTCATACAGTAATTATGAGTAAAAGCTCACAAAAAGAGCAAAGCCTAAACTTCAATGGAGGTGTTTAAAAGCATTTACTTGGTTTCAATAGGCCAAGAGTCAAATGCTTCAGAAGGTGCAGATTTAGAAGACCTAGAGGTGTGAGTCCAGCTTACTTTTGTGACCAAAGCTCCGTTCGTCTGTGTGTGTGATAGTGAACTGCAAAGCCAAACAGAGCACAGAGCAGTATGAAACACAGTTCTTAATGGGGGTTTCTATTTTGATGTGCATGTCAACTGTAAACCATAGGACAATAAAATGAAGATTATTTCAGAGCGGTTATATTAGCATTGCTGAGAAAGTGAGAGGGGTTTTGGACAGGGAATTTACTCTTTCAATATTTCAGAACCCAGTTGAAATGAAAAGTCCATGCCCTGGAAATGTACCCATTTCCTGCCACAGACCACAGCTTGTTCCTGGTTGCAACAAAATGGATAATTAGCCTGGGGAGAGAAGTTCCAGGAAGCTAGTCAGCAATGTCATGTATTTTATGAAGCTACATTCAAGTTTAGAAAATCAAAGAAAAATTGTAGTACCTAAGTTACTTTAGGTCAGAAACTTCTCACTGGTCAATAACTTATGAGATAGGAGCTTGCTGTTTCTTGATTCATGTTATTCGACCTACCACACTGTTTAAAGATATTTTATAAAAGTGTATTATAAGAAAAGAGAGTACATAAATGATGGCTGAAGCATACTGTTTTGCAAAACAAAATGGATTTCTACACTTGCTATGCTTTTCCAAAGCCCTAGAACTTGTAACGTAAGTATGAGAGGAATGGGAAATGTCTCTATCTGAGAAATTTTAAAATATATGTCACATTTTTTGACCCAAATAATACTTAAATTTTAAATTCTACTCCAGACTAGCTCTAACTTCAGACCCAGCCATGATGATCATCAGCATCAAAGCCAGATGGTCCTCCAGAGTCAGTAGCATGTCCCCACAGTGGGTCAAATTTCTCCTTGAGGCTTAGAGTAGTTCATTCAAAATAAACATGTTGCTTTTAAAATGGGGGGTAGAGTGGGTGTTATATTTTCTGGTCATATGCAATTATGCTTGGACAATTTACAGGTATTTACAAACCTGTAAATACCCATCTGCTACTTCAGAATCTGTCAGAAACAGCTATCTCTATAGAGTGCCAAAAAGTAACTCAAAATTAGTGCCAGTAAGACTACTCTTATTTTGCTAAAGTCAACAAGAATTATCACTGCTAATTAATAAATAGTTATAAATTAGTAGTAGTAGTAGTAGTAGTAGTAGTAGTAGTAGTAGTAGTATAAATAATCTAAATAATTTAAATTTAACTCATCTAAGTCTGATTTCCAGTGATGCTCGGTTACAGGACAAGAGGAAACAGGCATAAACTTGAACATAAGAACTTCCATCTAAGCATGAGGAAGAACTTCTTTGCTTTGTGCATGGCAGAGCACTGGAATAGGCTGCCCAGAGAGGTGGTGGAGTCTCCATCTTTGGAGACATTCAAAACCCGCCTGGACATGTTCCTGTGCAACATGCTCTAGGTGGATCTGTTCTGGCAGGGGGTTGACTAGATGATCTGCAGAGGTCCTTTCCAACCCCATTTCATTTTGTAACTTCTAGATTTCTTGCCTATCCTCTGCTATATGTCCATCATTTCTACCATTGCCTGGAAATCTTCTTCTTACAATCTTTCAGGAGTCCTAAATCTTCCAACATGTGTCTGTCTGTGTGCATTCAAGGGTGGTGCCTGTTTGTTTATGTAAAGAAAACTCCATATCTTAAGACTTGCAAGGAATTTTTGCAGTACTGTAGTTCAAATTTCTAGTTCTGTTTGGTAGGAACACTGTGGCAATGAATAGAGCATAGTGTGTTCAGTTTGTGAGGTGTACTAATTTGAATTGTCATTAGTCCTCTGCTGTCTGAGAAAGGGATGAATGTAGATTTTACTCTCACCTCATTCTCACTTGGAACAAATTATAGCTTTTTCACTGATGCTGTCTCTAATACAAATCAGCAGCAGCCCACAACTACAGCAGACAGTGATCAACAACTGCTGGGTTTTCTCCTTTTGTGTGTTCTCTTTGGGGTAAAGGATCCACAGATCAAGAGGGTGTTCACTTCTGTCATATGCCATCTCAGTGTTTTCAAACACCAAAGGTAAACTAACCTTGTGGCTATTCGACTGAGTGGAAAGAGCAATCTAGTTAAAATATGACAAGGTCTGATCCATGAGGTTTAGAAAGAGCACAACACTATTTTAATAGTCACAGTAAAATAATTATTTCTAGAAAAATCCTCTATTCCTTCTGTTTTTTAAAGGCTTATTCTAATGAAGTTAGAATACGCCCAACCCTCCCTTGATTTTTTTAACGCTTTTTCTGAAAACTAAGTATTATGATGTATGTCATGAAGACTTAAATCATGTATTCATCCTCAGTTTGAGACCTGTGACAGAAAAATACATTTTCTGAAATATTTCAAGTGGTTTTAAAAATGTGTTTAGTATGCAATTGTTAAAAAATACAAAGCATGCAGAAGGAAGGATCTAGTTCTTTCTACAAAGTCAGGTCTGAACGCACATAATTACAGTCTTGGAAAATACACAGGAGGAACTGTGTCCTTACACAGGAGACACAGTCTCCTTACTGTCTCATAACAATTAATGTGCAAATGAAAGATAAGTTTATATTAATAGTGTGGTTTTGATAATTTCCTATGAAATATATAAGGCCTATATGGTACAATATATCATTAAGCTGTAGTATTTTATAAAGCAAAGATATTTCCACAAAAACCAACCTGAAATTTAAATATAACTGTAGTATTTCATTAATAGTATATAAATATATTCTTTAAGAAACCTGCAATACTGATTTAGAATTTATAAGGACTGATTAAGTGGACACTAAAGTCAACAGATAAACTTCATTGCCTGCAAGCACTGGGCTTCACTAAGAATTGAGGCCAAAATGTATAAATCAGATAACATTGTTTTATATGTTACTTTATTTAAGATCACTCCACATCTTCTGAAACAATACCATGGAAAAGATAGCACATTTTTTGAAAGAGTGAGTATGTATTTGGGAGGGTCTCTTATGACACATCTTTAGATGAATTGCCAGGAAAATAAAATGACAGTCCATAAATAGAGGCTGGTATGCTGCAACAAAATAGTGATTTTTCCATTTGGTATTCTGGACAAAGAAGACAAAGCCAATTCAATCTGCATTGCACTGCATTATGACATATTACATCCATTATTTCAAACAAGCAGGATTAGAATATAATTAATGTGATGTCAGCTTGCTATTAATGTTTCATGAATAAGATGTTTTATGTTGTTTACTAATATATTGTTGTTGTCTGTAAGCTGTATCACAGATACATTTGACCAGCCTTATTGTATTTATTTAAATTTGTTCCACTTCCTAGTCTTAGTGGTAAGTATATTTTATGTACTAATCCACATTATTTGAGATCCATCCTCCCTGACCAGGCTCAGAAAAAAGATGAGGTTTCCTTAGTAACACAATTTTGCTATCACAAAATTTGGAAATGCCTTTCTGAAATACTCAGGTCTTCCTTCAATGTATTATGTTTGCTCTAACCACATGGAAAGTATTGCTTTGAGGGAGGCACATCTGAACCTCAGGCACTGCTGAAGACTTAACTCACAGTGGCACTTCCCTAGTACAGATGTGTTTGTGCAATTGTTACATGGTAAATTCAATAGTCAAGGCTTTGTTTGAGAACTTTTTAGAATGTGATTTTTCTGTTCAGCTGAATAAAAAATAAGTGTAGCAATAAGAGACCGCAGGTTTTTTTCAGCAATACTTGCTCACAATGTTGGGTGGAACGTTATGCTCAAGGGAGAACTGATTTCCTTTATATCCTTGCTGGGACAAGGAATCTATTTCATCCCTTGAAAATTCAACCACTGAAAGATTTTATATGATTACACCCAAAATTTAGAGGGCAGTTAAGGTAGGAATACAGAACTTACTACAAAAATGTCTACTATTAATATTCTTTTGATTTACAATTAGTGTGGCTTCCAGAAGGGGCCTTGTAAGAGGAAGGATGTCACCTTATCTAAATATTAAAGCACTAAAAAACCAGTAGAATTTTCTCAAAAGTATGTATCTGGGGAATGTTTTGCCCTGCAGGGCAAGTTTGGTGAGATGCTGCAATTCCACTAGTCATTGCCTTGAATGGGTATTGAGATGTAATAGCTCTTTCCATGGTGTGCAGAGATCATGTCAGGACACAATCATAGCTGCCATTTTCAAAATATTTTCATGCTACAACCTGGAAAAATATAATTCCTCCATTTTTCTCTGTTCCACCTTGTTTGTGCAGTAACTAATTTCAGCATCTTAATTATGTGCAACACTAGTAATCTCACCATCAACTATGATTCTTCCTCTTCTTATTTTTATGCCAAAATAAACTGTCAGATTGACATAGTTTCTCTGAGCTTTCAATAATTATCTTGTTAGAATCAAATAATTGAAAAATACATCACTTTCTGCATAATATTGCATATGATTAATCAATGTGATGAACTATTACAGTGTTTTTATTGATTTATGCTAGAATGACTCATTATGTTATGGATACACAAAATATGGTTGCTCTTAATGCATCAAAAAATTAGTTTATTGACAGTATCTTACATAACATAACCATCCCTACATACAGAACAGAAAAATGTTAGTGTAAATAGAATATCTTCTGGCAAGCACTGACTAGTTATTGCAGATTTTAAATGGAAGGTCTTGTTATTCTGAAATATTCAACTTTCACTTCAAAGGAAAATTTCATTTTTTGTCTTTTTTTGTTGTTATTCCTGCCAATAGTTCATTAGTTATATGGGTCTTTGAGGTTTTCTTTTTTTTTTTTCCTTATTTTTTTCCCCCAGGATTAACTGCATGCTTAATGTATGATTACACTTGACTGGTGTTGATATATGGCTGATAAGTGGAAGTACAATTAGTATATAAATATTAATAAAGCTGTAAAACAAACAAGACATTGTAAATGTTTGGCATCAATGTCCTAGTAACTTGATAAGCTTTATTCCAGCTGCCACCAATGAGAAATGGAACAGAGCAATTCAACAGGAAATTTCAAGGAATAGCTACAAATGCTTCTGTAATCACTTCCCAATCGTGAATCAGGAACATTGATACCAGCATTATCTGTGTGGGTTTTATACCTGATGGACAAGAGTCTAGGAGGGACCTCTTTGCCCTCTGTCATAATTTCATTGATTTGTTGCTTACTTGATTCTGCAGGACTGAGTTCCCTGCAGATCTGTCTCCTTGAAATAAACGCAATGAAAGTCATCTGCACTGAATTTTGGTCCTCATAAAAGTGAGACTGAAAGCAAGGTTGAATAAGCACTGCCAGACAAATTGGAATATAATATTTTTTTCCCTTCCTTTAGGTACCTTATAAATCTGTTATTTTCCCACTGCAAAGGGGGGTTAAATGTGTGGGGTCTTTTAATTCTTTTATTTTTTCAGTTTAATATCCTTAAGTCCCATATCACCACCTATTTTCATTTTATTCACAATGATAGGAAGGTTTGGTTGAAGGGAAAAGGTATAGACTGATGCAGGGCAGGAAGAGCTTTACAGTGGCATCCTTTTACAAAGCTATGTAATTGACTGCTGCTCCAGAAGACCACGCATGGCCCAGGAACATTCATCATGAACATGATATATGGTGCTGGTGCATAGCATAGATTCGTTAGCACCATAGCACCATGATGCACTGCCTGTCTGCCAGTGCAATGTCAATGAGTACTAAAAATAGCACACACTGTGTGCTGCAGGGCACTTATGGTCATATATTAAGGCCTGTTGAAATAAAGGATATTTGTCAGATCAGTTTCATAACGGGAAATAGGTGGATTGTGATCCTCCCTTGTACTTTTCTTTGTACTGTGTATTTTGTAATTTCCAAAAGACTTACCCCTTTTCTGAGGTAAAGACTTACCCCAAAAGTGAGCCAGTAGAATGGGCTACTTGAGGCTCCAAATAGTACCTTCACCTTCAGCATCAGTGTAAGCTTGAATAATTTAATTAGGTTTTATGTTAGTTGTATTTTTGTAATTGTATGCAATGTGCAATACACATACTAAAGCTTTGTATGAATGTTCGTAGAAATGTTCTTATCTTTCTTAGAAAGAAAGATAATTTTAAAGGACTTTTCTGGTACTACACATCTTGAGTGTTACCTTCATTCAAAAATTACACCCTACTGTTTCCAATAAGATATGAAGAAGATATTTATTTCTTGTCCAGTTCAGGAATATGATTAGTATGTTGTATCCAACACCTGCATAAAAGTACAACAGTACCAGACGTTGTGCTCTTAACTTTGAGTCATGGAATGGTTGTTTTTTACTTTACAATTGCTTCAGCTAAAAGTTTAAAGCTGAAACCAGGACAAGCTTCTGTCAAGTAGTTCTGTTTACTGTTCTTTTTGCTGAGTCTGGTTTTTTTCATCAACTCAGATTTAATAGCTCTACACTGATGAGACCTGTATTAATTCTCCCTTTCCCTGTCCCCAGCTGCACAATAAGGATAAAATAGATGGAAAAGCAGGAAGAACCTAAATGGAGGAAAAATCTCTTTCCTAAACTGAACTGCAGTGGGGGTTGGGACTTAAAGGAGAAAGTGTGTGTGTGTGTGTGTGTGCACAGGCGTGTGTGTGTGCTCACATGGAGGGGGTACGGGGAAAGGAAAGGCTTCAGTGTTCCTAGTCAACATGTTCTCAGATCAGCCTTTACACAAGGCTTTAGTCAATTGAGCCATTCCTCAAAACTGTAAAGAAATAACCAAATTGCTTTCACAAGATCACAATATTTTTTCTGTTTAAAACATCTTTTGGAGAGACAGACAGGGTGACTGCTCTTATCTTCCTCTTTTTTGTGCTTCATCTGACAGTTATAGTCTCTTTAACCATGTCTGCAAGCAAAACACATCACTTTACATTTCCAGAGGGTCTCATGTCATTGCAATGATGCATGGCATCCTGTTAAGCCCTTCACATTAAATACGTAACTGAAGGCAATCTGAGTTGTATTCCTGGGGTGACTACAAAGATTGAAATACTGAAGTTCACTGAAAGCAATGAATCAAAATGACTACAAGCAGGCTGAGAAGAAGAAGAGACATAGGAACAAAAGCAATGTGCCAGATCTTCTACTTTGTATGCACCACAGCCATTTACATTAGTTCAAAATGGGACACAGTCATTCCTATTCAGGTATAATAGCATTCAGACAATCTGGTCCACTGAACTCAATCTGTTCAAAAGCAGATACTAAAAATTACTCACCACTTGCCTAACTAGAGAAATTATTGTCCAGTTGCATACCAGCAACATCAACTAACTGTGGAACTAGTTGGTGTACATCTTAGAGTTCCTATAGAATGAAGAAAATAAAATATATTACAGATGACCCATTTGACCCCTGTTTGACTCATTTTATGTCTGCTTTAGGATAGAGTGAGTTAGGTTTTAGATATACTTCTTTCTGTCCTTCAATCATTAAAAGATTTAAGAGCTTCTTGCACCAGCAAAATCATCAATATTTGGCCAGATCCATTGTCATATTGACAGAATTAGCCAATATTCTTGTTAAAAACAAGTGGTTAATCAAATGTCAGCACTAGGTTTAACAGCTTCTTCATAAATGTTCTGCGGCCTGAAATATCACATGTAAATTAGTCAGTGAGTACTTTTAAAGAAAAGGCACTTTTATATAAACTGGATTGACTCATATTTTAAAGGTGAGATGCAAGAGAATCCTAACATTTACCAGGAAAAAAAAAATTATGATAATTCAGCTGTATTTAGAAATGAGAACATTTTGAGGAAAAAAATCACTTTTCTTGAAGAAAATAGAGCTCATTAATATATTTTTTTTTAATTAAACATTCAGGTTAAATATTTGCAGGAGTTTATATTGACTTTTTGACCAATAAGAACGGTTAAGGAATATAAAGGAGCCTCAGGCATGGCATTTAACAAACAGACAGTTGTGCACTGTTTAGCATGTTTCTCCATTTTCTTTGAGAAAGTAAAGCCTGTGGCTCTGCATATGTTTGTAATTATAGGGGTTTGTTTATGTTTCTTATGAATAATAGATCTAAAAATAGAGGGGAATTTTTTTTTCCTTTTTTTGATTGTTTGTTTGTTTGCAAATGGTAAGAGTAAAGCCAGCTTCTTTATGCTGGCTTGCACCTGAATCATAGAATTATGGAATCATAGAATCATAGAATCAAGTTGGAAAAGACCTTTAAGATCATCCAGTCCAGCTGTAAACATAATACTGCCAAGTCCACCACTAAACCATGTCCCTAAGTGTCACATCTTCATGTAACATATCCAGTAGCATTTCTTTAGCCTAGGGAGGCAGAGCTTTGCAGGTCCTTTGATTAATATCTTTAAGGACCAAAACCTTGAAATATTGCAGGAGATTTAAAAAAAATCTCATAACTTGTCCCTTTTCTGAAAGCTGTCACCTGGGGCCATGCTTGTTGGTATCTAAAGTAGTCAGCACTGCTTACGAAGGCAAAATTAAGTGCATTACCAGTTGTGTCATCTTCCCAGCAGTTCTGACTCAGTAACAGGTCGTCATCTAACTGCTTCCTCCTCATCCACAAACAGCAAAGAGGAACAGTTTTCTACTGCCTGCATTTCAAACTCAGCTACTCACAGCAGTTTATCAAGTTGCCATCTCTGGCAGCTGTCTTTTCAGCTTCAACATCTAGATTCTGAAAAAAGATTCAGTCTTTTTCTCCCTTTCCAAAACTGTTCAAAAGCTGTAATATCTAGCTCCAAGATAATAATTTTGTGTAACAGGTGGGTACTGGACCAACATTAGAAAAGTTTATCCCGTGTCATGAGTCCTTCCTGAAACAAAAGTGAAGGGTATATTTGGGAATACTCTGAACTCCTACCATCCCTTAGGGGAAGAGGAAAAGGGTACAGCTTATATCAGTCATTAACTTGTGCCACAAAGCTGTGCTCACAGAGATTAGTTTTAGGTTGACAGAAGCTACTCTGGTGCTCCCCAGGTGTTCACTGGTACAGTGAGTGCTCTCTCGCACTCCACAAGTGTCTTTCCAGGTGGCCGTCAGTGTTCTTTAAGAACATCTTTAACACCAGAAGCAGATGAAAGCTGGGGTCTGATTGTGTAGGCAGCTTGACATATGTGGGTTATGAAATACCGTTCTTGGTTCAATGAATTACAAGCTCTTAAGTCTAGCCAGGAAACTGTAAGCATAAATATGTGAGTGGTTACACAAGTGTTCATAGCATTCACAGAAGATGTAACAATGAGGAGTATCTCTGCTTCTCACTTAATAATTATTGTCAAATATAGTAAGAGTTTGTAGTGACACCCCCATTTATTTCTTTATTCTTCTACTACTGCTGCTAGTATCTTGTGATAAGAGGCAGCAAAGTTAATAAATTACAAATGAGCTTTTCCGTTTTTTTCCCTTCCACTGTATTTAGCCCTTGCAGATGTACTCTGGTTACATTTTACTCCTAAAAAATAAGCAGTTTGTACCACCATGATATTTCTGTAGTCTTAATTGTTATATACATGTGAGAACAGGAAATTATAGGGAACTGAGTCATTTTGTTAAGCAAATATGTTTGACTAAGCGGCTCACCAAAGACAAAGCTATAGCAGTGTTTTTCACCAGATACAGTTTCCCAGGGAAGGTGTTACAGGTAAGAAATAGATGTTCCTTCCTAGTCTTCATTTGTTCTGGGAGATAGCACTTAAATGATGGTGCATAACTACTGGCAAGTTATCAGCTACTCTGCTTTCACCCATTTCTGTTCTATGTACCCATGCCCATCCAACAACAGCTTTATATCCTTAAGTAGTCACTCAGGGTTGAGAAATCACAAAATGATTTTATGTAAGTAGAATACAAATGCAATCTCAATTAATAGAGCACATTGACTGTTGTGCTCCTGAAACACAGGGTACTGCTTCAGAGTAAAAGGAAATACAACTTCATTTTCTGAGAGAGATGAAGTGAACATCAGAGCAAGTTAAATAGTACACATTGTGAGTCTATACAGAGGAAAAATAGTGTCAAAAACCTTAGCCAGAGGTTAATTGATAATCGGTTGAATTATTCATTTGTTATTAATGATTACTAATGAGAAACATTAGAATAATCAATGTTCCAGCCCAGTGCTTTCCCAGATGTCATGTTAATTGCAACTGAAGATAGCAGTAGCTTAGCAAAATACGGAAACAATTAGCATGATTGACTCTAAGCCACCTCATGTCTCTCTAGAGCATTGTTCTAGCAGTACTGCAGAACAGTATAAAATTCTCTGGGTTTACAGAGTAGAAAAAGAGACTTCTTAATAGCCTTTGATATATCCTTGTTTTGTGTCATAAAAGGCAAAAATTACAGTAAATCTGACAAAAGCAAATAGATTGGCTTGGAGAGATAACAATCACAGGTTAATAAGCAAGGAACTACAAAATAACCTACAGTGAATAAAATGCTAACAACAGCAGTGTTAATGGCTAATTGAAAACAAAATCTACTCTTTCTCTAATGAAAAATTTGTTGAGTTTTAATATTCCAAATAAAATTTCACTTTTAAATTATATTTTGTGACCTGAAAGAACCATAAACTGATGAACTGCCATGACATTATTCAAAATATGCAATGTAGGTCCTTCAACTACAGGTATTGTAAAATGGTGAGGAGTAAAATTTTATTCTATACAGCTTCATTCCATGGTTGTAACATGAGGTTTCATTTAGTTTAGCCTGATGAAGCTTCAGGACCACATGCAGATAAATAATGGTAGGGGAATGTGGAGGAGGATAGGTACATCCAATACATCTCTCCGTAACACAACACAGACTATCTCTCTATCTCTTCCCACTCAGTTTGATCCTCAACTGCAAGCAGAAATCTAGGATGTCTCTCTCTCCACACCAGGGATTTCAGGTGGCTCCACTCTAACCTTACACTTGCTCCTATCATTCAGTGGCTCAGGGAAGTACAGTTTAGGAGCAGAAAGTCCAGAGCAGTACTGCCATCACCCATCAAAGAAAGCATTGGGACAGGCATGTGTAACACCAGTGCATGCACATCTGAACAGGGTTGCTAAAAGTTGAGCGCACACTGAGTCTACCTGATGAATGACAAGCTGCCTATCAGTTTTTTAATTAGCCATGAAAAGTGGGGTACTGTATAAACTGATGTACTCAGATTATAATCTTGGGTGACTGGGATGTATATAATACAAAACTATTCTTTAATTGACTCTGAAACTGAAAATAAGATAACTTTTTTGATTCTCATTGGAAAATTTGGTTAAAAGCACATTCACCTTGATCATTAGGTCCACTCGTGTGTGAGCCACAGTTCCTAATTGCAGAATCCTGTTCAGCAATTAAAAATCAGCAATGGTCCTTCCTGTCTGCTTTCTTTGATTTGCATATGATGGGGATAAGACAACTTTTCCTCACTGAAGTTTTGCTTGTGCTTGAGGTTTCTAGGCTAGACACCTAGAAATGCTCTTACAAAGGTGAGGTCCCCTATAACATGCTCTGCACTGAAGCTGGAACGAATGGAAGACATCAGTCAAGGGGAATATTCTGCTACAAACACATATTTCTGTGGTGTCTTGGGTACTTGCTGATCTATAGTGAAGTTTAGTACTTAAGATTTAAGTTGTAATGTTTATTTACCTAGGCACATTTAAGGGTTTTTTTTGTGCCTTGCCAATGTATCAGAAATTGCTGTGTTCCTTTCAGCAGAGGAACATGGGAAATGCTACAATGATCTAGAAAAAAGATTCTGACAAATCTTTCTTCATGAGATTTCTGAGTTTTGGAATTGTGACATGTAGCTGAAAGTCATGTGACATGTAGCTGAATTGTGACATATAGCTTTAGTGAAAACTGCCTTAAAAGTTCATACAGCTGAGCTGGTAGAGGGGCAGGAGTTTGAAGGAGTTTCATTGTGAGAAGAAAAATAGTTTTGTGGTTTTTTCTTTTTCTTATATAACTATGCAGTTTGTTGTTTTGGATGCTTTTTCTTCAATAAGTAGGGCTTGCTTTTATAATTAGTCAGGATATCTGTAGTGTGGGATAGACACATTCTGTGATTTTAAAATAACAAAATGAAATTGGTGAGTGGCATCTTGAAATAATGGAGAAGCTGTTCTTCAAGCATTAACAGAAATCCCTTCAGGCATTTCATTCTACCCCAGAAAGCAAAGAAGCACTCATTCTCAGAAATAAAATAGAGCCAGTTCACTTTTTGCTTCTTAGTTTGGCTTTTCCTCTATTGTACGTCATCTTCTGGAATCTTCTGTACTAGTTCACTTTATGTATAGAGTCGATTTCTTTTTCCCCCAAGGATGTTAGGCTGTTTATTTCTTCTTGCTTTATAAAATCCTGGAAAGTTGGTGGTGCAAGTCTGTTCATTCCCTCCTTTGCAATGTACTGGCTTTTACCTGAGAATCAGCACACCTGCAAGAACATTGACTATCACTTTGATGGATTCAGTTTTGTCACATAATTATAAAAGTTTACTTGGTTTCACTCTGTTATGGAAACAATTTTAAATAATTTAATAGTGCTCCAACTGTTGCATGTAGATTACAGCATTAAAAATTTACCAAAGAAACTTGGCTTGTGTCTATGTGTGATGAAGTGAGAACACTGAAGTCCCCATATACTTGCTACTTGACCATATGCAGCTATTTCAAAATTCATAACTGACCTGAAAGCCTGCAAAACCAATGATGTGTGTGGATGGGGTTTGAGCTCTGCATGTGTAGCTGGACGTGAAGGACAGATCTGAGAACTATTTAGAAATTATCACAGTTTTCTGGTTCACTAAATGACATTAAGTAATGTCCATGAATTGCAAGGTAATGAACTGATCTCTTATAGTCCAGAAGTACCTTGCAGTTTTCCCTAATTATTTTATGAGAGCTACCCAATTCTTCTCCCCTGCCTTTACTTTTGAGGAAAGAATAAGCTATTATTTAGTTACCTTAAAATCATCTTATACCTGTTAAAAAAGATATCTCTGTAGACTGACAAACATCACATCTTACAGGAAGAAAGATGAGATTTATTACATCTATATATATACAGAAGAAAGAAATGTCTTTAGACTGGAATCCAGTTCAGCTCCTCTTGCATTTAAACAGCATTTCATTTCCTGTTGATAGACAAGCAGTAAAAATCTGAGAAATCAGCAAGTAGCAGCTATTAGCTTAAAAGGGGAACAGAGAATAAGGAAACTCTTATGTGAACATCACTCTGCAAATCAGAACTCAGCCATACCACTAAGCAAATTTCCTAAAAGGACTAAAGGTGCCTTGAAAGACTGACTAATCCGTCTTGGAGATAGGGGCTATATGTTTGTCTAATGTATTTACAAAAGGCCTCCAAAAGAAGGCAATTCACAATGTCACTGTTTCATTCTAGTGCTTCTCTTCCCCAGAAATTAGACCTTTTTTTTTGCCTGTTAAGTGATTTAAATTTCCTTTGATGTTTATTGAGATTATATTTATCATTCATTTTTACTGTAGATGAAGAAACAATTGATAATAGTGCTCTTCAAACACAATTTTAAGAGTAGAGAACTTCCAAACTTCCCTTGACAAAGACCTCATGTTTCCAAAATCCAGTCTTTTTTTCCATCAATTGGTCTACAGAAAACCCTTTTTTTTTTTCCCTAAAGGTTTCTAAAGGACATTTCTCCCACATCTAGACAGTTATGCTCCTGGTTTTACACTTTTTTACACAAAATGATGTTTCCTTCAAAACGCCTTAATGAAATAATTAAACCTTCCAGCATCTTTGCTTCACTTCTATCAATAACAAATTCCCACTGCATTCTTGCTTCTTTTCTGCTTCCTATCCAGCATTCAAAGTCCTGATTCTTTACTGCATGTTGTGAGCCTTCCTATACAAACCGTTCGGTAAATGTCATATTAAACTTATTTCCAGCATATTTATTTTTCTATATCCCGGGTACTTGCTATAACCTTGACAGCATGCTTTTGTTTAGATGTAGGCTATGTCCCCACCATCCCCGGGAGTACAAGCCATGGAACAGATGAAGTGTATCCTATTCTCTGAGCCAGCTGTACATAACCCATCACTGGTCACTGAAGGCCTGAAGCACTGCACTGCACAGCTAAACTTCCGTAAACATAGCTCGAGCTCAGACCTGCTTCTCCCTCTGGCATTCTGTGTCAGGGCCCTTCTCAAAAGACCCCTGTAAGTTTATGTGCATCCATGTGTATTTTAAATACACCATGAAAGAGCTGGTTGTACTTGGTTCTCTGTTGTCATCTACATCAGTGAGCACTGGCATTGCTTCCACATTTAATACCTTTCCATGTGGATTTTTCACAGCACAAAACAATGAATGAGTTGCCTGGCTGGAAGATTCACACAGAATCCAACTGCCTGTCTTTGTCATTGACATCAGTGAGACTGAACTTTTGAGGTCTATGCCTCAATGCCTATTGATTTGTCGATAGTTACCTTGCAAACACATAATAAAATTAGGTCAAGTAAAATACATTACAAAAAACTTCCTATCTTAACACACTGAAGCATAACAATAATACATGTTAATTTCTGCATCATTGGGAATAATTACTATTAGTTTTTGGCCTTTTAATGTACTTATAAGTAAAAACATGGTAAGGTAACTAACAGTAGTGTTTTCTTTATTTTGAGTGCTTTTATTGACAATGTAATGTAAAAAAGTGTTATTAAATTAAAAGATTAATTTATGGCTGGTGTTAAGTTTGTTTCCCACACCATTTCAAACAACAGATAACAGTAAATTATCATAGTTAGTTTTTATTACTTTAGTATTTTGACGGATTGCTCAGCTTCACAGCATAAATCAGAAATTATAGGTATTTATATGCCAATTTTTGAAGTCACCAAAACATCTCAAATCTAGATTTGTCAAATCTTTTTCATGTAGGAGTACCTATTTTAAACAACAATTAATATAGTTCCAGAAATAGCCTGGTTTAGAGAAGAATTTTGACCACTTTATGCATTATGAACATGTTGGATTTCACCATCAGTGCACCTCTCAGTCTGTTAATGAATCATTATGGTTTTAGAGGAAAATGTATGTCACTTTAAAGCAGAGACAGAGGATATTATTTGGGCAAAACGGCATCTCCTTAATTTTAGATGTGATTTTGCCATAAGCAAGATGAAATAAGTTAGAGGTCACTGGTAATTAAAGAAATTAATACACATGATGAGATGATTCATTTGTACCACACTGTTGCCCATAATAACCCCTGTTCTATTTAATTTGCTATGTTTTTATATTACAGCAAGTCTTGAAGATGGCAGTGCAGATGTAGCTTCCTTTACATTAGGCACAGTAAATATGGATGAGCAGCACAGTGCTTACAGTCCACAAGACAGAATAGTTTTATGCAGGGTTACTAAATGAAGATGATTACTTTAATAGACGCCCAGGACTTTATACAGCCAAGTAGTGCACAGTCCAGTTGTGCATATAGTACCTGCAGGGGCAGAAGCCAAGTGTGGTCCAAGTCCCCTCTTGCCTTCCCACACCTCCCCCGTTTCCCTTTGTGAAGATTGCGGAGGCTAGTTCCAGAGCAAGAGCCAACATGTAGGCACAGAAGATAGCCAGGGATTTTAGGCTGAAGTACAAGCCCAAGCCTACAGCTAGCGTGAAAACACAACTCCAGCAAGTAAAGCCCGGGATTCAAGCTTTCTTACAGTGCATTCCTCAGGTGTCAGCATAAAATTATTCATCTCTTCTCATATCTCTTCATGTAAGAAACACTGTAGCATAAGATTCATTTATGGTACACAACCTAAGAATTGACAATGAAATGAACTAACTCTATTATTCTGGGATCCTTCCGTGTGTTTCAAATGGATTTCTTTTCAAGCAGAGTAAAAGGCACACTCCACATATATTTTAAATCATAATAAGTGTGGAATAATACCATATGTGCTGAAATGTCAAGGCACAGCAGGGAAGAGGGTCGGTCTGCATTGAACCTTATTGACTCTGCCAGCTTCTGCTACAGAGCAATATTCTGCAACTGTATGATTTTTTTTTTTTCAGTTTTAATACAAATAAGATGACACAACGATAGAGAAGGAGAACAGCTGTCTATCTTTTCTCCTGGGTCTAATTATAACAGCAGGTGAATCAATATTAGGGGCCCAGCTCTAATTTGGTAAGTGAAAACTGCCTACCTACACAGCTGCTTTATTTATGAGGGGTGGAAGGGTTGGAAATAAATCTTTACATAAAAAAATCACAGGAAAATTTGTGAGCAACAACAGAAAGAGTAATTGTGTATGCAATGTTTTATTATGTGTGAATAGGAAACTGATACTTGGTTTGATATTGATTTTTCTCTACACAACATGCTGTTACTTACAATAGTGGATGTATTTTTCCCAGAGATTCAGTACTGTATGATTTATGCTGTGTCTCAGTCACAGCATTATGTTATGTAAGGCACCAGCTGAGTCCTGAGATGAGCCAGCTGCCAAATGCCATATTAAAAAGCTATTGTCTCATAATGAATCAACAGGTTTTGAAGTAATTAAGTCCCTCATTGTTTAGTTTAATACAAGCTATTTCAGAATGTAATAAAACATATTTTGGAAGCAAGACTTATCAGGTCCCATTATAACTGCATTCAGCTTCTTTCAGTCACCAGTAAGGCACAACTGTCAGTCTAATGAGATTTATAACAATGCATGCTTGGTTTATTCAGCAAGTAAGAGCTAGTAAGGCCTATTCTGCATACCAGTCATTGTAACCTAAAATTCAAATTTGCTTTTGTTCAACAGACTAGACGCTTCTTATCATCATTCACTACTTGCCTGTGCTCCCATGCTGCCACAACTCTGCAGGCTTTTAGACAGTTAAGAACATCTCAGGACTGGGGCCACGGTGTGAACTGGTACAGAAGAAAAGTTCATCCCCAAAATAGCTCTTGCTCTATATATAGACATTTATAAGCACTCTTTTTATGAGTGAGATAGCACTTCAATGTCAAATGATGACAGAGACAAGGCCTGGCCAGCGGACACTCCAGGGAATGATAAGGAGTGACTGTGCATCTTTCTCCTTCTTGTGGAGATGCTTACACCAGACTGGGTAACTCATCTGACACTTGTTTATTCTCTTGGGACAACACCATGTACAAAATGACAGCTTGGATGGTAAAGATGTTCTCTGCTGAGGAAAAGTGCTATTAATTTTTAATCTACAGTTTGCAAGATATTTACAGTAGAGAAGAGAAGGTCAAAGAGTAGTACCTTATTCTGGGACCAGAGAGTGCTGATTTTTGTGGTAATCTTTAGCTATGAGAAAAAAAAATATTATACAGTCTTGCACCAAGGTGCTCGAAGGTGTAAAACTCTTAGCCAGAGCATTTGTACTGGAGTTTCAATGACTTCTTTTGTATCTTCAGATTTGTCCATGAGTGCTACACGAGCAGCGGTAGACTTTGATCTGAAATCAATATTCTTTGTGCAGCTAGCTTTGGTGTGCTCTTGGCCACCTCCTCTGAGAAGACCAGTGTCACAGCCTGTAATTGCTAGAAATCCCTGCACATCTAAGCACTCATGGTCTGGTAGGACACATCAGTGCAGTCTGCTAAATGAGTCACAGAATAAGAATGTATGTATGCTGTTTGCATTCTTATCAGCTCTCAAACCCAGGCCAGCTTATGTACAGCCACCACACATGACAATAAGATGAAAATGAGAATGGATATTTGATTGCAGGCTCCCACACCCAGGAGTATTTTAAATTCACATTTTAAATATGTGAATATGTGAACTCAGATATGTGAAAATGTAAAATAAAGAATGTTTAGAAAAAAGTGATAAATAATAACCTAAGTCATGTTACCACTCTTTGGGTTTGTATCATGGAATTTACCATTTTAGGGTCAAAAGCTAAGAACAATTGAACCTGTTTTAATCTGAGCAATTCACTGTTTCTCTAGCTGATGACACAAAAGAATAACATTTTAAACACTTGAAATTTTAACCCAGCTCTGCTAGTAATTAATTTGTGCTTAAACATTTGTTTAAATGTAAAATATTTCCTTGAATGTATAATTCAATAGATGTATCAAAAGATAGTAATGATTCAGACACAGAGATACCTATATTTTTATTAATGAATAAAACTTTCTGAGAAAGTTAATTCCTAATAACATTTATGGCAAGGAAGTAAATTAAAATCTATCAGTAAAATTATTAAGTGGATAGTACTAAACGATTTGCAGAGTTTAAAATCTTTAAAAATCTCAAATTATGTCTTCTACCAAAAGAAGGTGTCATTCAAGAAGTGTTATTCACTTTTTTCCCTTTAGTGATTAGTGGCTTGGATATTTTCCAATTTTTCTCAAAGATCTTTTTCTCAACATCTTTAATTCTTCTGAAATCCAATCGGGACAGTACATCCTAATTTTTGCATCATTATGGAATTTATAATTAAAAATGTAATGGTACTAATCAGTCATTTGACATAATGTCTAATTTTTCATATTCTTGTTTGCTCTTGATAAAAATTTAATATTGACAGGACAAGTCACATGCATGACAAGCACCTTGGAATTGTATTTGCAAAACTGCCTGTAAAATAAAAAAAGATATACAACTATGGAGAAAATAAAATAATTATACACAAATAAATAATAAACCCAACATCCTTGATTACACAACTCCCTAGCACCTTCTTCTCATGCTGCAGGCTCTTTGTTATTCTCTAAAAAACAGAGAACTTAGGAGACGGCTTACATAATTACACTTTTAATTATGACTTTATTCGTTTAAATAAATAGTGATATTTCAATATGTTTGTGGATGTACTTCAGCTGTTTGTTAACCCATAGAATGCTAGTTTTGACCTATGTTAGTTTTGCGCTATCTAGAGCAAGATAGCATCAGTGCATAAGTGTGACTTCTGTATCTGTAGATTTATTAAAATAAACAATTAATACAATTTTCCAAAGGAATCAGTGGACTGATCACATGCTCAGCAGAGTAAAGTATGAAATATTCATCAATTCCAGCCATCAAGGTAAAAGCCTTAGCTGGTGACTGCAAAATGAGATTTCATATGTTATTATTTATCTTGTGTTTTAGAATGAAAATTATCTATGCAAATAGCTCACAGTCTCAGATTCATGAGTTAAAATTTATGACAGAAAATATATTCAACCTTGTGAATACTATACTTGTGTATACCCCACACAAGTTTTCTCTCACTCACTGTATCCTGTGATACAATCCAATATTTAATCCATCACAGTTTGATCAAGGTAGATTGGTTTAAAGAAGCAAGTAGGCAAACACAAAGAACTAGGTATCAGATTGCATATGGCATCAAACTGTTACCTGGTTATGGGCTGGAAATATTACAGCAGTAAGTTGGCAGTGATCAATGTAAAAATCTGTCACAGAATCAGTGTAAAATCTATCATTAGGCATAATGTGACACCATTTGGCTAAATCACCTTCTAGCTTGAGACATCAAGACGGGGATGGATGACTCAGTGGTTGTGTGCTTGTGTGATTCATCCCCTTCAGACCTGCAGGGTGTATTGCAGACTTCAGACTCATGACGGAAGGCAGCCAGGGGCACAGCAATCTAAAGCATTAGTTTTTAATAGAACAATGGGAATTGGAGCTAACACAGTTCTTTCTGCTTATTTCAGTTCTCACCTCTGAAGAAAGATTAATACCATACCTCACCGGTGTGTTCCTAAACTCGATGCAAAACATCCTTTATTGGTCTTGCTACAGAACAAGTATCAGGAGAGCCAGAGCCTCCTGGCTCATTGCCTTCAGACTTTCTAACAGATCCCATATACTGACATGAAGAGATTACAACAATCAAACCCAACATGGATCTATTTTGTAAACATCTATGAATCTATAGCAGCCCAATGCTCCTCAAGGCTGGTATATCTGTATATACATGACTTCAGAACATACTATCTGCTGAACTGGATTTGCCAATCTTAACCATGTCCTGCTGTAGGATATGTTTCTAGTTCATGAGAACTTCTCTTGCCTTTAGTTCCCTCTGTGCTTCCCAAATCTGAGTCAACACCAAGATTCAACAGACTCTCGGTTTTAAGTTAGCTACTTATGTTGCTGGGAAATGTTTTAGAGACACAAATACACACTACACACACACACACACAAAAAGTTGTTTTCAGTTAAACGTATTGTTGCAGAATACAAACAAGGCAGTATGTTTATCTTTAGTACTGTGCAAGCATAACTGCTACTGGTTTTTTTCCAATTTGCATATCATTTCCATTCTGCTTTATGCTTTCATTTGGAAGTGCAGTACTTCAGGCAACCAATACAGTCTACAGTGCTTAAGTTTCTGTGATGCTAAAGGCACATTTCAGAGCTGTTCTTATTATTGTCTTCATTTGACCCTGCATTGATCACAAAAATAAAGGATTTTGTGGAATGAAGGAGAAACTGCAAACTGGAATGAAAGCATTTTTAAAGAATAGAATTTTCTTTGCATTGTCCAATTTAATTGCATTTCTACAGATACAGAAAGAAAAATACAATTTCAGCAGACTTAATTTTGGCAACTGCATCCTTCCAGTCCTTTATAAAGCACTGTAAAGATGAAACAAGTAGCAACAAAACTACTGATAAATCCATATGCTCATCCTCAAGTGCATACCATTTTGGTCCTAAACCTACTCCCTGCCCATCAGCATTTCCAAACTCTTGTTGATAAAAAACTCAGAAGAAACATGATTCAGAAGTTACAGGGGAAAAAATATAGTAGAGCTTGTGTTTATCTTATTTCATTATTATCTTTTAGATGCTTTTTCCTCTAGCCTTTATCATGCCAGACTATCTATACATTCAGGTTTTGACAGACAGAAGGATGTATATGTCAAATAAAAGAAAAAAAATAGATTTGGAATATTCAGAAGTAACAATAAAAAAGAAAAATAACAACTTAAGATGCCAAGTCTTGTAAACTCACAAAGAAATGGATGGGGAGCAGAGATCAAGATTACAAAATTCTTCCAAAGTTTCTTTGAGAAGGTTTTGAGTGGTTTGTGACATGGGTGTTGTTTGGGGGGTTGGTTGATGGGGTTTTTTTTACGGGTTTTATTATTATTACTTTTATTTTTTTAAGGGAATAGATCTCCTGATTTGGAAAGGGTGTTCATTCTCTTTATGATGAACTGAGATTTTCACAAACACTGTTTACTTTCTAGAGATGTTTTCAAGTGTTCCTCTGTAAGCTGAACACCTCCAAGACACGAGAGTTTTCACTGAGAAAAGCAAGGGAAGAAAAATCAAAAATGTCACTGAAGAAAATCTGAGAAACATTAGAGTATATGTGTTCACACTTCTTTTTTGTTTGCTGTACAAAACTAGCTGAACAAACTCAAAGTGTAATGGACATTTTGCTTTACCAAGCAAGTATCTTCCAGTCAGGTGGACTAAAGAACTCACACATTGTCTTGTGTGACAAGTTTAGTCAATTTTAGACACAAGTTTAGACAATTGAGAAGTTTAGTTTAAGAACTGCAAAGGAACATAATAGCCAAAGGAAATTCAGGTGTGAGAGTCAAAGTTTTGTTTCCTCTCTCTCTAATGTCTATCATTCCATCATTATTCTTCTTTTACACATTTTTCCTCTTCCCTAATCACTTCCCTATTCCCTATCCATTCTCTTGAGCATATCAATTTTTATTGTATATTTCTGACAAAACCACAAATGGTAAGGCCTTCCCAATAACAATTTTGTTCCTCCTTCACCCCAAGATATCCACTGCAGAGAGATATAATAAGAAATTATAGCCTTAATTTCTCTAATTCTTTATGTTGATACTGCATTTGTTAACTTGACATGAAACTGCTGATTTTTTTCAAAAAAAAGCTGCTTTGGCAGGGAAGTTGGACTATGTAATCTCTAGAAGGTCCCTTCTAGCGCCAAAAATTCTGTGATGCCGTAAGATATATGATGTACCAAATTTAAGGATGCAACACGGTTCTTTCACAAACTAAACAGTTGCATTGTTATGGCAGCCATATGACTGCACCTATAACCCAGCAAATGCCTTTAACATTTACACTATCGAAGCAGACTTCCCACATAGTATCATGGCTGTTTGTTACAGTTTGAGAAAACTCATAACAATTTACTGTTATTTTTAATTTACAATTATTCTATCACTTGATGTTCACTCCCCACCCAGAATAGGGAATTGAGGAAAGCGAGGAAACGATAATCCTATTGGCCAGTCTGGGTCAAATTCTCACCTTGCTCCTGCTCATCTCTGCATCTGGCAAGGCTCAAAAAGACTGAGACCTTGAATCCCACATATCCTGGCTTGCTCTAAAATAAATATTTTCATTAATTCAGACACTGGAGTCTTCTAAAAGTGCAGTTTTCCCTAGCATTTGAAGAAGAGTTAGTCTTGTGTCACTCAGCCCAGGACACTGTGCCAGCACAATCAGATTTAGACCAAGAAAAAAATAATTTTTTGTTTTTGCTTTGGGAAAATAATAAATTTCATTTAATTTTTGTCCAATACCAGAGTTATTTGTACATGAGTTTACAAGCAAGTGCACATAAGTCACAAGACTGCCGGGGCACATAGGAACTGAATTAGATACATCTTCCTGTCCAAATATCAACTTTTAAAAGCTAGATGTGCACAATTCCATGAAGGCCAAAGCCATACCTTCAAAGTCCAGTGGTGAAAGTGGTTATTAATACTTCATACTCATCTTGGTCTGCAAAAGAAACTATCTCATAAGTCATGAATATGAGGAAAGTGAAGATAAGAGTGAGTGACAGCTCAGCCTTAGCTCTCTCACAGCTTTGAAAATTTGAGATCTCAGCTGGATACATGGGATTTATGGTCTTGGTGCCAGAGTATATACAGCATGTCATCAAAACAGTCCATAAAACACGTGATGACAGTACTTACTTTACTTGCCTTTTCCCCTCAAGATAGCAGTTAAAAATACTATAAAAGAAAAGTTGCCTAAACGCTGGCTCTTGTGTTTCACTACAGAAGTTTCTGTACAACAGGAATGTATCAGAGGGGAAAGAGAGATGATAGATGATTATTAGCCTGCAGCAAATAATGCTATTTTTTATAGTGGTTTTTTTTCTGTATTTCAGAAGGCATGGAGCAGAGGTTACAGGAAATCAATACTTCTTTTGAGGATCAGAAATTATGAGGAAAAAGGTCTTACTTTGTAAAACTATTTTGTTCATTACTTTATTTTTTGTAGAGTGAAAACAATGTGCATTGATGCATTCATTGTAGTTCATATCAGATTCCCTATTACAGCAGAGCATAGTCCCATTGTAGCTACAGCATACCCTTTAAAAAATAAAATCTAATTTGTGATCAGGAACAAGAAATTTCAGATCTACAGTCTCTAAAAAAAGCTATCATTTAGGGATCTTTTCACAGTTGTGATTACAAAGTATGCAAAAACTTATTGTCAGAGTCAGTAAATGCTAAGTCAAAACCTGAAGAAATTTATCCCCCAGGAAACTTCTGTTGTAGTCTTCCATAATCTGAGTACCCAGCTGCAACCCATTCACCAATAAAACTCCAGTACTCAGATGGCTGAGAAAAATCAGGAAATGATTCATCAAAATGAAATACCCTGTCACTGCTTGTGCCGGTGTTTCTCTGCTTTTCCCTCCTTGCACTGTAGACCTCCTGCATTGCTTCTCCTGGCTCCTCCTCCTCCAACCATTTACTTCATGGTTGCAAACACAAAGGAAGCATCACCTTGCTTCCAGAGTGCACTCACTTGAAATAAGGAAACAAGAGCTTCCCCAACCTGCTGCCTAGCCACCACCTTTAACACAATGACAGAAAAACATGAACAAATGTGTTGGTCATGGGAAGACAGCACCTTTCTTTCTTTCATGAAGATTTCTCCTGGTAAATAACAACATTTTTTCTGTTAATAAGTTTCATCTTTTCAGTACACAGATGCATTAAACCTATAATTCATTTAGTAAATTACAACTTCTGCTGAAACTCTTGATTTACTAATTCATACCTATCATTAAAAATTTAATAATTATTAAGCTTTATTCAGTGAACATTTACTTTCTAATTTTCATCAATTACCAATCATCATGTGCTTTAGCTGTTCTGTATGCCACTGAGAAACGCAGAAACACTGAGAAACACAGAAAATACAAAAATACTTCGAGAGTCTATCTACTCATTCCTTGCTAGCAGTGGAACACCCAAAGAGGGACATTGCAACAATAAATGCTTATAAATCAGTGGCCTGAACAACTAAAGAAGTCCCCAAAGTCTGGGAAACCTCACTGACAAAATTTGTAAGCACTTCTCTTTCCTTTCTAACAAGAAATCTCTAGTTTGGCAGCAGATGGTGGTCATTGTTACAGTATCACACAAGCAAGGGGATAAACTCTGAAGAAAAGAGCTGTTTTTAGAAAAGCTGAATAACATTTAAAATATTTAAATAGCTTCTTCTCTTTGAAATTGCAGATTATACGATATCATTTACTTTCCTTCAAGTAAACGGTTCATGGTAACTTGTCATTATGGGATTACTAGGAAGCGGCCTAGATCTTCCTCAAAACTGGAGGCTGAACACAAGTCAGTATATTCTTGCCAGCTCTGCCTATGCTCCAAGCTATCTTTGATTCAGAGCACACTGGGAGATAGCAACATTCCACTGTGCCCAAAATACTAAGCTCTGCCTCTCCAGTGGTTATTAGCATGGGCATAATTCTGTATCGTCACACAAACTTGTGGTTCCTAGGTGTGACCTGGCTCATGCAATTGTCATTCAGAATACGTGAAGGCTCCCAGCAGCTACCTGTCTGCCTTCAGCCCTTTCCAGCTTTCTATGAAGCTGGTCCCTACACCGGAAGTTATTTCCAAAGGCTGCACAATTAACCAGTTTTAAGACAGCAGGTCAAAGGAGGTGATTCTCCCCATCCACTCCACTCTAGTGAGACCCACCTGGAGTACTGAGTCTGGCTCTGGGGCCCCCAGCATAAGGAGACATGGACCTCTTGGAGTGATTCCAGAGAAGGGCCATGAAAATTTGAGAGCTGGAGCACCTCTCCTGTGAAGACAAGCTGAGAGAGTTTGTGATTTTCTGGAGAACAGAAGGCTTCAGGGAGACCTTATAGCAGCCTTCCAGTACTAATAGAGGGACTACAGAAAAGATAGAAAGGGACTTTTTACAAGGGCATGTCCTGATAGGACAAAGCGTAGTGGTTTTAAACTAAAAGAGGGTAGATTTAGATTAGATATATATGGAAGAAATTCTTTACTGTGAGGGTGGTGAGGCACTGAAATGGGTTGCCCATAAAAGTCATGGATGCCCCATCCCCAGACGTCTTGGCTGTATGTGACAACTTGGAAGCGGCCAGGTTGGACGGGGCTTTGAGCAACCTAGTTAGTGGGAAATGTCCCTGCCCAGGGCAGGGGAGTTGAAACCAGGTGATCTTTAAAGTGCCTTCCAACCCAAACTATTCTATGTTTTTATGATTATCTGTTTGTTATGCAATTCCCTGGGATTGCAATGAGGTGAAATACTGTATACAGCAGTTATTAAAATAAGACCCTTAATTGCTTTGGATTTTGTGCTAAAAACATCACAAAATGTGGATGCAGGATTATGGCCTTAGTGGAGCAGAACTCTCTTCTGCCTTAAATGGTTTCTCACAGGTGTTTAATAACATTAAGCTTCTTATCAATTTCCCGTTAGTGCCTCTTCAGCAGTTAAAGCAGTGAGATTAACTATCCCTCCTGAGTACTTGTAGTAATACATGACCGTGACTTGATGATGTGTACCATGAGAGGGACATGGTTTGAACACAGCAGAGCCATACACTGGTATGTCTTAATAGAGCTCTAGGCCTTCAGTAGGTCACTGAAAGCGCTGCAGGACAAAGGCTGAAAACCGTACTGACAGCCAGCAATGCCATTGCTTGAACATCACCTTTTGGAAATCTCTTTCTCAAAACTAACTGTCTAAGCAACATATGTCTTCAGGAAAGTCTCTGTCCTTTTTCTTAAATCCTGATTGATATGGTTCTTCTCTCATCCTCATCTTCTCTCATCCTCATCTCCTCTAATCTAAAACCACTCCTGACGAAATTAACACTGCAATGGAAACAGATCACAGGTGGAATATTACAGACATTAATCTAGACAAAAACGTCAGAGGATAGAAAAATATCTTTGACCATTCCTCAGGTTTTTTTTGTGTCTGTTCCTTATCCCCTAATCTATTTCTAAAATATAGGATTTTAAATTCTCTGCTGCTTGCAGGCTGCTGCAGAAATATCCTAACTCTCTCCAAGGTTGTTACCTGAGTCCTCACACATTTCCTCAAGGTTCATTTTCATCAGTCATAGGAAACCAAGGAGTACAGCTGAGAAGGTTAAGGTTTACCCAGCTACTCAGCTTCGACATGTGGGGGATGAACATGAGCCATCAGTGTGCCCAGGTGGCTAAGAAGGTCAATGGCATCCTGGCTTGTATCAGGAATAGCGTGGCCAGCA
>BJBW01008393.1:0-10372 GCA_004320125.1 Scolopax mira
GATCATTTTTTGTGCTATTTTCTGCAGATTGCATCAGGTAGCAAATAGTTTTAGTCAAAGCTTGCAAATACTGTAATTTAATGCTCCAGATGGTGGTGTATGATGTTATTTTGACTTTACTATTATACTGTTTTATGATCTTTTTGAAAACTAAGTACATAATGTGAAAAAAATCCCATGAAATTATTCAAATATTTTCTTATGAGGCTATAACATAGGCAAACTGTGAAATGAAAAGAATTGCTGGAGATGCCCTTTTTTATCTGAGAACTATGATTTTCTACTAAACATGATATTTCTTGCTGAAGAAGATGTATTTATTTAAAAGAGCTATTGTTTGCTTTTCAAGGTAATGTTTTGAACTTTTGTTTGCTCCTTAAGACTGAATGAGTAACATGTATTTACACTCACTGCATATAAAGCTGCATTATCTTTCATTACTCTTGCAGCCTTTCTAGGGTGTTAGGTTAGGAAATATATTGTAATTAAAAACAAGGAGCTAGCTTTAAAAAATAGTTATCCATTGCTGTGTCTGGGAAAGAAATGTTATTTCCTTTGTGACAAAAGAATAATACCCTGGCATATGGGATGCTGCAGTGATGGAAGAAAATCTCTGTTAGAGTGGGACTGACAAAGCTATCTGTGCAGAGGTAATAAAAAAGATACTATTTCAGCTTAACTAGTTCCAAATAATCCATACTTTAAGCATGCCTTCTGACTTGATAGGTAAATATCACGGTGCTAAGGTATTAATGGCTCTTCTAGTTTATTGAAATGACCTTGTTGTTTTTACCTCAACACAGACTCTTTGAAATGTAAAGTTGTGTTGAATATCAAGCTTTAATACCTCCTGGTTTGGATGGTACAAAAGTATTCAGACATCTTCTGTTTGCTTTGTCTGGCTCTTTTCTTTTAAACAGATTGCTAGTGTTAGAAGGACATTAATTAATATGTCATTGAGCCTGGACTTTCCGAGGTCTTTTCATCTTTGGAGAGGGGTGATACCTCTTTTCTTTGAAGAGCTGTCCAGTTGTCTTTGATGTCCCATCAACTTCAGCTTCATAAATGATCCCACCTGAAGGCAACAGAGACAACTCCACTAATGCCCCTGTAGTGTGAACACTGTACACAGATTATCAAAGAAAATATTTCTTTAAAATATTGAAGCCTATAAAACTCATTTTTACATTTTTCCCATTACAATCAGCCTTCTGATTTTGCAGCAAAAATTGGAACAAAGCTGAAGTAATTGGCACAAGGGAGACCAACAGCTAACTACAACTCTGCAAACCACACCAATGTGGTGTCACCACATACCAGAGCAGATGCCCTAAGTAGGACTGTGTTACTGGGTGCATCCCTTCTCCCACATAGATCTATCAAACCTGCGAAGTCTATGCTGCAGTGTAGACACATGAGCTTTAACTGTAGCTGTAACACCAGAAACTGCAGTATTGTGGGACTCTCTATCAGCTGTAATATCAGTAAAGAATATCCAGCACTGTTCTCTCAGCTGGATTGCTACCAGCACCTGAGCTACTTGGCAGAAACCCAGCGCAGGTCTGAGTAATTGTATTGCAGCCATGGCCATGACGGCTGTAGATGCATCCCACCGATACAGGAAGAGAAGAAACGTTCCTGTATTTACAGACTAAAATGAGTCTTTGAGGAGGATTATCTGCAGCAAACTTCTCAATAAAGCCTCAAGGGAATCCTTTCAATTCGACTTTTGTTTTGTTGACTATTCAATGTTACCCAATCTCTTCCTCTCTTAAAATAGATTAATGGATTTCCCACCAATCATTCTCTTCTTTTTTTTTTTTTTTTTTTTTTCTCCTTTCCTTTCCTTTTTTATTGTAGGGGAGGAAGAGGTACAGACTTGAGTATTATTGGCTCCTCTGGCCTCCTATACAAAGAAGACAGATTACTGGGAATAGGAGCCAGATTGGGTCCCCACTATTTGCTCTCTCTATTTTTACATTACTTCTTTTTGCTAAAAAGTCCATTTAAAAGAGGTGAAGCAGAAAAGCTTCTTTCAGAATAATTAGCTACAGTCTTTCCAGCACTGTGAAAATGAACATAATCTAAAAACCTAAATCTTCAACAATGAAACACGAACATAACAGAAATAAAGCCTACCTTGAAAAGACAGAAAAGTGCAAAATTAAATGTTTGGATCCAAATGGTTTCTTTTGGAAGGAGAAGATGCCATGGAATTCCAGGCCTAATTAGGTTCTGCTCTTTCAGGTTTGATAAAGTCAAACCAAAGCAAACTGGAACATCTTTCTGATGTAGTCTGAGTTGCAGATGATGTCTAGTCTTTTACCCAATATTTTGATCAAAAGCAAAATATCAGAAGGGATGTTGTGATCAATGCTGTGTTTGAGAATAGCAAAGAGTCTTACAATAAACAGCAATGGTTGTTTTCCCATTTTTGGAGGGACTGAAACACTATAACAACTTGCAGATATTTGCATTATGAAGTCTGACTTCTCTGCCTACTCTGATCTCAGACCTGCTGAATACATAAAGCTAGGCACCTTCCTGAGCTTGTGCCCATAGATGCTCTTTGGAAAACTTGTTCAAAGCATGTGTACTTGAGTGTTTACTTTGTCTGAGGCTGTATATTTAATAGGAAAACAATGGTGGTTTTCAGTGGTGCCCAGTGACAGGAAAAGGAAAAGGGCACAAACTTGAGTATGAGAAGTTCCACCTAAACATGAGGAAGAACTTCTTTCCTGTGAGAGTGGTAGAACACTGGAACAGGCTGCCCAGAGAGGTGGTGGAATCTCCTTCTCTGGAGACATTCAAAACCCACCTGTGCAACCTGCTCTGGGTAGACCCGCTCTGGCGGGTGGTGTTGGACTGGATGATCGCCAGAGGTCCCTTCCAACCCCATATGATTCTATGATTCATACTCGTTTGATTCCTACTTGATAAACTTCTGGTACCTAATACAGACTTCTTACTTTACTTTGAAATGTGAATAGTTCACATGCAACTTAGCAGTCTTTTAGATTAAGCGGTGATGGTGCATTAAAGCTTGCCATAGGTAACATTTGTCATTTATGTATTTTCCACTTGTCTTTCTTGGCTGACTAATTGATACCTACAGTGCTTTCTCGGGTTGCTGTTGCTTGGAATAAATTTGCTGAGATAGTGCCTCTCTTTGCCAAGTAACATGTATTAGTATTTACAAAATCACTTCTAGGGGAGCAATTATTCCTAAGGATGATAATGGGTTCTGTTTGAGAACAGATCCTTGATTAATTATGCCTTTTTTCTGGCTTTCTTTTTTTTAAGAAGGAGCTGGACAGGGAAGGAGGAGCAATATTTTACAACTTAGTGTTTATAGATGTTGCTGAGAACAAAAAAGTTCACCAATAATATCTGAGTCTCACTAAGCTAGGCCCAATTTTTTTGCCTATATAAAGGGAACAAACACTTTATGTCCAAAAGCAGATTAAATTTTTTGCTTTCCGAATCTGTTTTCTGAGTCCAAACTAATGTTTCTTTGTTTTGCTTTATTGACCCCCAAATTAACAATGGTAAACAGTCCAACATAAATCACCTTCCTAAGATGAGCTATTCCATGGTCCTTCTCATAAAACATCTCTGGGGTGTCATTGCATGATCCTTTGGGGATGAACAGAAACTACATGGTTATTTAATGGTAGTAAACAAGGTTAACTAACAAAGATTCAGTGAGATGTCTCAAGTAAACAGGAGAAATTGAGTTTGATATCTGGATATGTATCCACCAGTGAAGCTATTATATTTTTGTTGTAATAGGGAAGAGAAAGTAGAGCTGACATTTCTGTCAAGAATGTGTTTAACTCAGCCACAGGCATGATGATTGCAAGCCTTTGAGGTATCTGAGATATGCTGCCCATGCTGTAACACTCAGAATTACTCTGCTTGCAGACTTTGGTTTTACAGAGTATGAAAAATAATTTCTAGAAAATTACATCTATATCCCTCTCTTTCCACTTCTATTATCACATCATATGCAGTGAGGAATGCAAACACTTAGTTCAAATCAGTGTATCTCCTCCCCAAGTAGGCAACTGGGAAGATCCAGCTGCTGGATTCCAGCTGACTGTCTACTACAAGGAGCCTGCTATAAGTCCATAAAGCCCATCATAAGCCAAATTTATGTCATAAACTCAAAGATGTTGTGTGGGGCTCAGATGACTTACACCAAAGAACAGGTAGTTCTACCAAAAATGTTAAAACAGGCTAAAATTTAGCAAGAATAAATTCTCAGTTTTTTAATCCTCCTTTTTCATCAAGTTGGGTTACTGAAGAAGGAGATGGGATCCTTGTCTCTTCACACAAGTTAACTGTGATTCCCATCTGATACTAGAGATCATATGTTGAAGCGGGTATTATCACTCCTGTTGCTTAATTTGCTGGCATGAAGCCTAGACCTTTCATTGCATTGAACACAAGTTAGTTAATGCCTCTTGAAATACTCTCTGAAGATATTTAAATCTTGTGCCTCAGGTACTGACCTAAAGCCCACTGACATTGACCCTGGTCCTAAGACCCTCATCACCCAGTGACCAAGCTGTTATTCTCTGAACATACTTCTTCTGCAGTAACCCTGGAATTTTCTGAGAATAGCAAGGAAAATGTCATGAAGATTTGTGAAATCTTATGATGTTGGAGCAGAAAAAAGAGTTGATAGTCAATTAAAAAAGAGAAAGTTTTCATTAGAATGGAGAATATAGGACAAAACTCACTGTTAACAATTGCATCTACTGGAGGTTTATTAGTCACTATTGGAGTCCTAAGACTTTTAAGACTAAATTTGACTCTTTAAAATCAAATGTCTTTATATTTTAATTCAGCCCCTATTAATACTTTTATTCTCCTTGAGAGGCAGATTAATAAAAATTAAGTAGCTTTTATTCCCAACAACAAGATAAGATAGACCAACTTATAAAATGCTGTATCAGGGAGTCACAAACATGAGGTTGAAGAGAATCTTACTACTGGAAAAGTGAAAAACAGTCTCTACGCTCAGTCTTAATAGGCTCTATTGGCCTGTTTAAAAGACTTTCTATAGTAAACCCCATTAAACTGGTAATAACAGTTTTTCAAAACATGTCGAATCATATGTGGAGATTTCAAACTGTGTTGCACTTCTGTTTCTACAGGAAGAAAATTAAATGTAAGATTAACATAAATGTTAAGCAACTACTTCTTACACCTGTGAAGGGGCTAGGATGTGAAAATTACTTTCCCTTGTTAGTAGCCAGTCAATGGTTCAGCTGCCTAGAAAGAGTGGGCAGGAAGATCTCATAACCAGAAGTGCTACTTTTGAGGGGAGGTTTTGACTGTCTTATGCTGAACACCCCTAACTGTCTTTTAGACCAGGGAAATTATTTCCTTAGTCTGAAAGAGAATGTAGCCCCCTTGTTCTGTTCTACGAAGCACTTGCCACTGTTGCAATGAGAATGAAATTTATAACATTCTGAGCACCATAAATTTAGGCAGGCTGCATCCAAGCTACTTGTCATCATTTTCTCAGAAATAATGCAATTTAAATAAATGCCATCCCAAACATTCCCTTTAGTTATCACCACGAAACAATGCACGAAAATATCGCTTGCTACAGCTGACATGATGACTGATGGTGGCCCATTTAAAAGACTTCTCACTTTCTTAAAATGCAAATACCTGCAGACAAAACCTAAAAACAGCTAATGAGCAATTGCCTTTGGAAACATGTAAGGCAGAAGACATTCCATCTTGTCCCTTTATATATTCAGAGGCATGACTTCTCAGTAATTCACCAGAGCCATCACTCACTATATGATTCATTAGATATTAAAAAAAATGCTTGAAGTTGTCATATATAAACGACATGTGCAAACTGGATATGCAGCTGCAATGAAGCTGCAGAAGATGAACAAAGCACTTTTGTGCTATTCAGAAAGTTCAGAAAGAGCTTTAAAAACTCCCAAGCCACAACACTCCAAAATAGGGATGCCCCAGTTCAGCAAAAGCTTTTGTATACTGTTTTCAACAAATGTCTCTGTTAATTCTGAAGTAAACGTTCTATAGTAAATTGTCAGATCTTGTGCCTAAAAACTAAAATGAAAGTAAAACTTCTGAGTAATCATGCATCTTAGATCTTCTGTCTAAAATCTTTCGCTTGACCAAGTGCAAAGGGATTTTCTGACAGCTTGCAAGATTCAAAAAACCCTTAATATATTATTAAACTATGTTAAAAAAAAGAAAATAATTCTGCTGTAGTTTTGACTGGCCATACAATAAACCTCCAGAGACTGCACAACAGTGGAAGATTCTCTAAAATACAGACTGTATCACCTGGGAATTCAGAAATGTTCCTTCTTGAAGACTAAATCTCTACTTCTGCTTGCAGTCTCTCTGTAAAGCCATTGTAAGCTGTGCCTTGAAAACTGGTATGTTCTGGGCTTCCAATGCTCCAGCTGAAAAGATTTCATTTCAGAAGGTCAAGTGTTTTGATGGCTAAATTCCTTTTTTTGAGTTCATGGATTTCGAGTTTTGGATTTCACAAAATAAGAGGAAAGCTTAAAAGATGTGTGAGGAGGAGGAAAATATTATAAAATACGAACTAAGATGATCCAATGTCCTACAGATTTGGGTCACATCTTATGAACAAATTAAGGACTGTCAGTTTTATTATCTGAACTTTTCTGATACCTGATCATATTAGTTAGTTGAAAAACAAACACTCTGGATGGATATTTTTTACCATTTGCTGCATTTCTCTAAGAGATTTGGATTGATGTCAAATGAAGATCAAAATGATGCTGCTCTAATGACCAGCAGCCTTCAACTGTACATCTAATCTTTGTCATACTTTTGGGAAGTACCTGAAGGAATACCAGATCATGAACTAACCTTGTTAATTCAGCTAACAAAGTTTTAAGTTTTATTTCTGTACCATGTTACACCACTGTTCAGAAATGGAGACAAAATAGTTGTGAAACAAAGAAAATAAAGAAAATGGTCAAAGGAAGATAAGAGCTTTAAATCAGTGTATCTCTTTCTTCTTCTAATATGCACGTCATCACAGATATATTTTTTTTCCATGCAGAGTCTCTGCAGAGCTAAAAGGCTTGTCGATTCAACTGATGTCCACATCATGCTATGAGATTAAAGGAGATGGGGTATAAAGATAAAATACAGGAATGACTTATATACTTCATGAAAGCATTTTGTTTCATACCATTGTAAAGAGTCTTTTGATTATGGAGAAAGGATCTAATTTCACAAGCCTTTCATGTACATAATTCAGCTGTAAGAAACCACACCAGGCCGCCTTCTTTTTGATGCCTTGCAATATCTGCGCAACAGCAATCCTAACAAAGCAAAACTTCTTGTGATTTTGAAAGATGCTGACAACTTTCCAAGAATATTTATAACTTGCCAAATAGCCTGAGCCTATTAACTGTGGGTGCATTGTTTGAACTTTTTATTTCCCTAATCAAGATTTGCACATTTCTGAGGAAACAGCTGGGTTGCTTGCACTACTGAGACTTTGTATTTCCGTCCTTTGCTCCAAAGTGGAGACAAAAAAGACTTCAAGTTTTCCAGCAGGTAGCAGGTCAAGTCAAACCATGACTCTCTGGGAGTGGCTTCTGTTTCAAAGCACCTTTGCTACCCTGTGGGTAGGACTATACTGCCTGCTGTGCCACGCTAGAGAGGTATGTATAGAATGCATAAGTAAATTTAGTGATTCGCACAGCTGTGCACACAGGTGCTGAGTAACCTGCCCTGGTGTGGTGATCCATGTTCTCTTAAGAGAACTCTATAAAAACGACACCTTAACGTGACAGAACCCCTGAATAGCACAGAATGGAGGGAAAGCTCTGCTATGGGAAGGGAAAACAGCTCTAAGAAGAACTTGTTAGGTCACCCGGGGATGCCAAGAAAAAGATTTGGGTTCTTCTTCTGACAGATTATTGTGTGCTCTAGGAGAAAGAAGAAGAAAAAAAACACCTCATACTGTGAATCAAAAGGCTAGGAATTTGAAGCTTTGTCTCCTACAGGAAAGACAAGCCCTTACTGGAAGAATGCATTTATATACTGTCCAGAGATGAAATGTTCAGGTTTTGATCAGCAAGTGAATGCTTTGGCACTGCTTTTTTTCATGACAGCTTGCACAGGGCTTTGGTCCCATTCCTGCTTACTGTGAAATAAAACTGTCTAATCTTGAAAGCTGCCATGGAACAGAATGTGCGTCCTCCCAGTAGCTTTGCCTGTCATTGACATGATTATTTCATGCTGCACACAGGCGAAACAAAGCTGAGAGATTTAAGGATACGTCTTCCCTCTATATTTTTTAGTTTAGGTTTGTGTCCTCATTTATCTTCTACCCTTATCACCTTCCACCTTTGGTTTCTATATCAACATATCATATCATATCATCAGTTTGTGGCTGCTGGAGCCAGAAGTGGGCCAGAGCTTTTGGATAATCTGTAGGCTGTGTGTCCGTGATACATGAATGAGTCCTTCAAGCTGATTCTCTACCCTGCATCTCACTCAAGACTGAGTAGGTGGCTCCCCGTGACCTGAAGTCAGAAAGGGCTGCTTAAATGACGGGTGATTTAAGCTTCCTGGGTTGACTTTGCACTAAAGGGCAGAGGAAGAAGAGTTCTACAGTGTGACATCAATCCTAGTTGGGAGGGAAGCCCAAAGTCTATAGCTGTCATGCTCAGCTGTTTCTAAATTGTTGGACACAGGAAAAGTGAGTCAGAAGTGAAAGGCAAATCACAGAATCACAGGTATGGATACTGCTGAAAATAAATACAAACTGTCAGCTTCTACCCTGATGCTCATTCCTACTAACCCTACCACCTTTTCATGAAACTATCTTGCTTACTTGTGCACTGAGTTACGTGACAAGCAAATGATGCTTGGAATCAATGATTTCCCTTCATGGCACCTGGATGGTTTATTTCCTTTCATTTATGCTCCCCTTCTTGTTGGGAGGGTCCAAGCCAGTCTTCCCCCCTCCTCTCCCTCTGCTGTTGCAGTTACTTTTATTGTAATTGATTGCAGTCTCCTTGCTTCTTAAGGATTCGACTTGTCCACCTTCACTTCATTATCTCATGCCCTTTAGTTTCCACTTAATGTGGACATTTGTGTGTTGGCATCGAGGCTGAGCCATAATAGATGCAGTGAACCCTTCTGGCTCCACTAACAGCCTGCTCCTCGGTGACAGAATTATCTTATGAAATACTCCTATTCTTTTGCACTATTCGTTTCTTCCAGCAGGAGCTTCTTTGTTCTGTTCTCACAACTGAGTTCTTCCAGCAGAATCCTAATACAGGGATCTTCTTTTGATTTGAAATTCTCAGAATTTGAATTTTTCTTCTTCCCCAGTGCTGTGTAGTTTTGATTTCCATAAGTTAGCTTTAGTGAATGCAGTACTTAAAATGCCAGTGAATGTGCTCGCTCTCTTTTTTATATGCATATGAGAGACAAACTCAGTACAATTTCATGCATAAAAAGACACAAGTACAAAATTTAAGAGTCTTTTTATTGATCTAAACATTGAGATGTACCTGCCTTACAGAAAATACCTTCAGGCACGTTAACTCTGAGGTGGGTGCACACTCAAAATTGTAACATATTATCACAACATAATATGGCTATTACATAGAACTCTATTTTAATGATCACGAATGTGACTACCTTGTAATTACATGATACTCTCTACATAGTTAACAAAAGTACTTCTGAGCTGACGATTGACTTATGGACACAATTTGCCCCACAATCTGCAGTGAATCTGGACTGTGCTTTATAGGACTTAGCACAGGAAAGCTTTCAAAAGATGAAGCTAGAAAGCCAACAGGAGAAAGAATCCCTCCACTGCTCTGGGAAGAAAGGGGAAGATGCAGCTCTTGTCGTAGTTTATGCAGCATATATAAGTCTGAGCTCAGGTATTGTAACGTTGATCCTTGTTGACTCTAGACAGTGAGATATGTTGTATTCTTTAGGGCTCATTTCATATGGGACATCTCATAAATTGGACAGGAGCATTTGTTCAAGGCAAAGGCTGGAGAAAATTACCTGACAGCCCCAGTGTGAGGGTCAGGTTCAAGAGCGGCACTGGGGCTGAAGAAACAAGCTGAGCAAGCTCTGCTGGACTCTTGGGTTCCTACCTGGGGTAAATCTGAATTTGTGACATTTGATCAGGAAGCAATATACCAGCTCCATAACTGCCCCTCTACTCTGCACTGGTGAGGCCACAACTGGAATACTGCATCCAGTTCTGGGCTCCCCAGTTCAAGAGGGACAGAGAACTACTGGAGAGAGTCCAGCGAAGGGCAACCAAGATGATTCAAGGACTGGAGCATCTCCCTTA
>BJBW01008394.1:2976-30803 GCA_004320125.1 Scolopax mira
CAAATCCCACCACAGACATGCTTGACAGTCCAAGGACCAGCCCCAGCATGCCTCCAAACACAGAAAGGAAAAAGAAAACTCCTCTTTCAAATAGCTACTTGTAGTACTCCCCCAGAGTACATTCCATCATAACATATTTAGAGTTACTTCCCCGACTGAAATGCTCGGCTGTGTCCAAGATACCTGACGTCTTGGGTCAGTAGTTTAAAAACACACCTAGAATAAGGAGGGAATTGCCAGCAAATTGACTCACAGCCACTTAAGTTCACAGTTGTTTCTGTCCTCCCTAACTCACACGATCTGTACCAGACTCCTTCCACATCTTAACTTAGGCCTCCCTTTGAATTTTGTTACACGCTCAGAGCTATATCTTCCTTGCAGTTAAAATAACCTTGCTGGGAAGAAGCAAAAAAGCAGGATGGTCTTGCTCTTCCATTCTTAGTATTAAATTATATTTTCCAGTCCCACAAAACTGTAATTTGCCAGGTCTTACCCTAACACGGGCCTTGGGTGGTATCAGTAGGCCACCTCTGATGGGCCCTGGCTGGTACCATGGGGCAGTCATATGGCAAATGAGAGCTTCCCATCTTCATGTGAGATGGAACTCACCCACCTGACATTTTGCTTTTTGTATACAAAGATACATAATCCTCAATCAACAGACCACAACTTGGCAAATCTTTCAAGCGCAGCCAGGGCTGGGTTAGAAAGCATTGTTTCCATAGACAGCCACAGTGTCAATTGTAACAGAGGTGGGGGGTAGGGACTGTGACAAGGTTTGTTCACCCTCAATGTACACACACATAATCAAGGCAAGTCTATCCACAGAGGAACAATTCAGAGCAGAGGTTTCCATGCAATGCATTATTTCACATCCTAGAGCAAGCTAAATAAACAGTGACAAAAGCCCTGACTCTCACACATATTATCCAATTAATTCAGACCCCACCTAACTAGGTAAATTAAGACCATGAAAAATCATTACTATATATATTCAGTGTTCTGCATGAGCTTTATTTTTCCCTAAATATTCTGTTTTCTCCGTAACAAAGATACATATAAAGATGAGAAAGAAGTAGCCAAAGACTTCTGTGTTGTGATACACAGTACTTCCAACAGTATGCACTCATGACTAGACAATTAGCCAGGTGTTTTTGCTAAAACCAACATTTGTGAATCATTATAGGTGCTTAATTGGTCATCTGCAAATTCCAGGGTTAACACCTCACTTGATGAACAAGCTTGTTCAAACCCCTGAAAATTATTCACTCTGGCTGCCTGAACTCATGGAGTTATGCTTCAGTTATGCTAATGCTTCAGTTCACATTCTGATATTTTCTGTGTAACTATAAAGGCTAGGAAGATGTATGTTTGAGTATGTGGGAAAGTAAATAAAAATATGTATAAAATAAGAAAGAGAGCACTCAAGCACACACTCAGATTCAGGAACACAAGCTTTGTGGCAAGTGACAGATGTATAGGACCTTGGCTACAAAGTGAGTGCTGCATCTAAGGTTATACATTTCTTGTCAGGCATTCTCCCCAAAAAGTATCACTCAGGCATGAACTTTTAGAAGCATCTGCCACAGACGTAATTACCTAAATGCCAGCCACGGCAATCTCAGCATCGTCAGATTAATAGCAGGAGTAGCTCTATTGCCAGTGTAGCTAATGTAATAACCTTAATATTTGCCTTCTGTAAGCACTATATGGGCTGGTTTCTCACTTAATCCAGATTTGCAGTATTGCCTCCTGACTTCTCTCTGCTATGCTCTAAAATGGATTTCTGCTGTCCCTCCTCCCCCCCCCCCCCCCCCCCCCCCCCTCCTTTTTTCTTTCTTTCTCCTTCCTTAGGATATTTTACTCCCCTTTGTATAACTCACTTCTGAGGAAAGCCAGCTGTCTTCCTACACTCTTCTTTTAGAAAAGGTCATCATTTGGAGAATGGAAAGCTTCAAATAATGAATAAGGAGCTGACAAGTAGATTGAAAACCCAAAAGGAATGAATAGACTAGGAACTGGAATTAGCATCCAATACAAAACTCATCAGCAAATTCCTAACCTGCTCTAATCACAGCAGGGCAATCCTCCTAAGCAGAAACAGGATTGCTCCAGCTATTAACACACCAAGGGCCATGGGAGGTGGTGAAAAGAAGATTAATTCCCAGCTGTTCTTCAGCCACCTTGCCCAAGGATTACTTTAAAGATGCATCTCAGGTCCTGCTAGATATGGCAAAGGAAACGGGATCTACCTGCAGTGATAAATGCTTTCCCTTCTTCCTTTTGCTAGTAATTCAACTTGTGCAAAGGACCTAGGGGTCAAACTCCATCCTGTGCATCAAGAAACATGAGACACTGGGGTACTCTGGCCAAAAAAAGAATTCGAAGGTGCTCTAAAGCAGGAGGACACCACAATTAGTTGCACGTGTTCATGACACTACAAGCAGGATGCAAGCACTATGGAAATATTGCTAACTCTTAATCCTTCTGCACAATAGCAAGGAGGGATGCCACCCCAAACAGGAGTGCATAAAGGATCTTCATTCATAGAAGAGATCCAACACTAGATCTGTTAGATGCCCTTCCATTAATGCCAGGTGGTACAGTGGATACTTATTACCATGAAAACCAGATCTTTTAGCATATGTTTTACTATCTCCCCCCAAAAAATCATAGGTACATACAAAGCAATAGAGCTAAATCACACTGCAAACCTACCTGCTGCTATAATGACTTGGCACAAGAAGAAGAATATAACCTTGGTAACAAATAATGGCAGAGAAGATGGAAAGAGTTGTTCCCTTGATCATATGCTTTTCTTTCTTCCACTAGATCTCAGAGTGACCTTTGCAATTCAAGCCATGCCATGGTCATTGAAATAATAAATGTACATTCTATTACTTTTACTCCTACTTGTAAGAAAACCCAGCTTGAACTCTACCTTAATGTCCAATTCTTGTTAATGTTTCGTATCTTACTGCATTTCTGAGGCCTTTCATCCTGCAATATGAAGCTGACTGACCCTCATCTGTTCTCCTATAAGGAAGAGTAGCTTGAATGTGGTTAATGTACCTGTCAAACTCTGCTGTGATGAATGATATGTTAATGATGTGCATGGTATTAAATAATTCACCATCCTAACAATAAAGAGAATCAGTTCTTGCACCATTCATTTTTGTTTTTCATGGAAGGAACTTGCTGTTCCTGAACATGCTCTTGTCTAGGTCAAGAGTGGGCGTGTGTCCCCAGAGAAGAGATAAAAGAATGTAGATTTTCCCAGCAAACATTTCAAGCGAAAGAAGAGCTGTGTAAAGAAGACCCACACATGATGGGATCAGGAGTCTCAAGCATTTTTCTTCTCAAGGGTGACAATACTTCGGTCTCACACACACAGGTAAACACAACAACTGCTCTGGCAAACCCTGCATCCCACATACAGTCTCCTGTCAACTCATATAAGCCAGTGTTACTTCAATAAAATAAAACCAAGGCTAGATACCAGAGATCTGTTCCAGCCCACATTGCCAACAGAACCACAAGTCCAAGCTGACTGTGACTATAGAAGTGATGATTCTATTCAGAACCCAAAACCAGGGTCTGGGACAGCAGTCAATCATGTTATTTCTCACAACTTTAGTTCACTCCTAAGATTTTCCATACCTCCAAAGCCAGCTGAATATTATATTACAAATGCATTTTCATGGTATAATTGTCCACATTAATCTTAGTCTGAGTATGGATACATAGGTGCTAGTTATGTTCAGACACAAATTTTGAAGGATTCAGGTGAAGGATGGCTTTTCTAGCATTTGAGCCAGAGCGTTTCCTGTTCTGGGTATGTGTCCAGGGGTCTCACAAACACAAATACACAGCTAGAACAGAAGATGCTCTCTCCTGACTTCACAGCCCTCATTGCTGGCAACCAGGACTCAGGCTTAACCAAAACAGGAGCTGCTTCTTCTTAAAAGTTTCAGTGAACAAAACCTCAGCCCAAAGGAAGGCCATAAGCAGGGACTGCTTCCTCTCATAAAGTATCATGCCACACCACACTTCAACATCCTACATTAGGTGATCCAGATTCCAGATTAGCCAGATCCTTTCTCCACAACAAGCAGGAGGCCACATGGCTTGGCAGCTGCCTGACACAGCCATTTATTCCTCCTGTATATTTCTAGTAAAACCTACCACCACAGCATCTGGGCATCCAGTCCCAGAGGACAGAAGATCAACGTCGTTCAAGTCACTTTTCCAAAACTGACTTCCAAAACTCAACAACAGTTTCCATGTGGATCCTGCCCAGTGTCTTCAGTCAGGAGACAGGAAAGGGTTTACTTCTTACGTGCTCTTTTAAGTATAAGGTAGCATCTTTCACACCTAGACATAATTAAGGCATGTGTTCTCATCCCATTTCCACTTAGGAAAACAAAAATGGGACTTATTTATCAGAAAGCCAGCCCAAGAAGTGGACCAATTCTGCATTATTTGCTAGCATCAGGAGACCTGAAAAATTTACATATTTTGAAACTGGGTCACACATTGCTCTGCCACAACAAAAATTAGCCTATCTGTCCAAAAGGCATATAATGCTTATGAGGTCTGAAGTTGTTTACTTCTGCTCCAAGGGAGAATTAGGGCCTTGATTGTGATGAAGGCTATAAAGTGGCCTCCAGCATGGTTTTAATACATGGACTATTATAGCATAGGGTTTATGAATGTTTACATTTTTGCCTTCTGGTCTGGTGCCCAGGGAACAGCATGACTGATTCAATGTGGCAGTGGTCAGCAGAGGTGAGACAGAACAGCACTGAAAACTACTCTCTTTGCATGACCCCTTACAAAAAACCCCTCAGGCACCCACAGCAAGCATACTTTTGTTGGTCCACAACGTCAGCTTTATCCCATTTACTAGAACAATAAATAATCCTGTCAGAAGAGGATGCCAGCTAACCTCAGAGAGAGCTTCAGCATCGTCTTTGGATACTTTTGTCCTTCCAGTTCATGGAGGAGAACTTGGTTCCAAAATCCCTGGAAAGGCTGTAGTCAAAGATAGCAAATGAGGCTGTTTGACTAGTGTCCCCATCCTCAAAACAGGAAGTTTCACTAAATCTAACCAAAACGCAAACAGCTCGTCTCCAGAGTTTTCCTGGACTCTCCAGACCCTATGTGTTGCTCTTCAGTGGTGCTGGTACAGAACAGTCTCTGCATTCCAACCCAGAGACAGCTGTTTCTCCAGATGGACAAAGTTGTTATTCCTCACAACACAGAAGGAACACAAACTCAGCCACCTTGGAGACATGGGCTCCAAAAAGGTCAAAGTAAATTACTGTGTGATAATAATTACTTCATCAATAATTAAAAGTGATAATAATCACATTTGGGATGAGCCAAAGGGATACATTAAATACCATCAGTGCATCAGGCACAAGGAGAGGAGATTACACAAAGCAGACAAAACACAGACCTAAATTTATTATCCCAGGCTAAATTCCTCTTTGGGCTCAGAGGAAAGAAAAAATATCTGTCCTTTTTTTGCTGTTGTTGTGGAAGGATCTCTTGTCTAGGTCACCAGCTCACCAAAAGAAACTCTGATATCTTAAACATTCCAGGATAACAGATCTTTAGGATACTAGTTCTGTAGCACCAAGATGAATAATCTCTCTCTCAAATGTCAACCCACCAGACAAATTATATAGGTCATACTATACCAAAAAGAAAAAAGAGCAGGAGTGTGGGCTCCTGTCCCATCCAGCACCTATTTTTTTTAAACACTCTAATATGTCACTTTAAGGTCTGACCTAAAAAGCTTCTCCAGCCCAGGGTCATCAGCACATGGAGATCACCACCCACATAAAATACTTCATGCCATGTCTCAATACAGGTGATTCTGCACGGGTTTGTCAGTGGAGGGGAGGGGATGCAAAATGTGAGACAGTGTGTGAGGTTGTAAAGAGGAAAACATTTGCAAGTTTTTTTATTATTGTTATTTTAAGTGATTGCAAATTAAAATGAAAGAGATGACAATGTGAAAAGCCCCAAATGCTAATACAACATACCACAAATCTCATCCATTCCAGCTGATGTGGCAAACATTCAAAGCCCCAAAAAAAAAAATAACCAGGTGTTGCCTTCTTCAGTGACATAATGAGTTTATTAGCTCCAAACTAGGCCCACTTGTGCAGATAAATAACTGTTCAGGCTGGGTCTGTTTACACATGGGCATGCAGTTTCATATCTGCCCTCTGGGATGCTGGTATCTAATATCTGAAACACTAGTTATTTCTACTCTGACTGAAGGAGGAATGCCAGATCTATCCGAGAACATTTATTTGGGCATTTCATGACCTTCCATCATCATCATATCTCGATTCCTCCCATATATTAATACTTGTTCTCAACTGTTCCAGGTGTCCTGAAAATCACATTCATTCCTATTTCACCAGTGAGGAACTGAAATATTCAGAAACCCAGAGGACAGAGCCTGAAAGGACTGAAATTGCTACCCACTTCATTTGGTAAATGTCAAGTCCCTTTTGAACAACTGCCCAGAAGTCTCATGGGAAGTCAGCAGCTAAGCCAAGACCTGAACTCACATCCAAGTCCCAGAGGAGAAGACAACTTCTGAACACTGCTTATGTACATTTGCCAGGTTTTGGACTAACAGGGTTTCGCCGCAGTACCACAGCCCTCAGTACCTCTTCAACACACATCTCCAAGTCAGCAAGCCCTTCAACTTCCCACATTGTGGCTAATATTACTGACTCTTGCTGGTGCCAACTGCCAGCACAGACTGTGGCAGACCTCCTGACTGAGGTGAAAGGAGTATTTCTGTGCCATGACTTGTCAAATAATCTTTTTCTTTATTAACAAGGAGAAAGTTTCCAGGCAGAGCCCCCCACCCCAAATCCAGGATCCAACTCTGCAAGCTGCCAAGTTGGTGCCGAGTGCTTCCCAGGTCTCCACAGAAGTGAGACCAGCAGAAGGCATTTTTGCACTCCTGCCCGCAAGAACTTTGTCCATTAACAATGCTCAAATATGGCACTCTGCTAGCAGAGTAAGCATCTCCTAACAGCCAATACATCAGCTCCAGCTCAGAACTGTCCGGAAACATTACATCTTCATTTTGTATTTTAATGTTGTATAGCCCAAACAGTAACATTGACTCTGAAGACAGAAAACAGTTCAGAATCCAAGACTTGCAAACCTCAGCTGCTCTTCAGTCTCCAGCACTAGCTTTATCAGAGTCCAGTAAGCCATCTCCCCAGAGAAGCTAATGCAAGGAAAAATATTTTCTGATTTTGTCAGTTGAATCTGCAGCATTTTTGATAAGGTGCAGAAGATCTAGAAAGTCAGCTACAGGAGTTCTTCAGAAATTTCATCTTTCAATTCCCTTTTGGATATTAAGTTTAAAGACTCCTGCAGTATCTGGGCCATTTCATTTATTTCTTCCGAGTGCTGGATTCGGCTACATCAAGCACACGGGTTGATGCTCCAGAACACAGCAAGAGGGCTTGGAAGAAAGCGGTTTGGAGCAATTGGTTCCCCTTGTGTGATCACAGCTAAGCAGCTCAGCACAAGAGGATGGATTCTAGGCTGTAAATTTGCAAGTAATTGCTCACATAGAAACAGTACTTCAAGATCTAAACAGGATTAAACCTATGGATTGTCAGGTCTTTTGTAAGAACACTGCCAAACTCTGCCTCCAGGTCTTATGACCTGAGAAAAATGATGAACAATATTATCTCTATTTTACAGGTCTAGAATTTAGCTGCAGAGTGACCATGGGCTGTCTGCAAAAGGAAACTGACTGGTGCAAGAAATGCCTTCTTAGATAAGTGTAGCAACACCCCACAAGAAGAAGCTTATTCTGAAGTCATTGTGTCAATTAAGGTGTTTTCACAAATAACTTCAGCTTCTTTGCAGACCACCTCTGTTTTATACTGAGCAACTTTCCTGGGGCATGAGATACCAAGTTCCAACACCTATTCAAGCACTTTGCAGCTACTGAAATTAAGCTGGCATCAGGCACCTAAATCTTCTTGGGAATTTGAGCCTACTGTCTTGCTCTGTGACACAAAAGAAGTCTTGGAAAAATTCCTCAGGATTTAGAAGAAAACCTTCTTTATTTCTCCTTAATGAAACAAGTCCTGCAACCCAATAAAACGTTGATCTCTCCTCTTTATCACTTGTATTGCAGTTCCTTTCCAAACAGCAGCACTCAGGATGAGCAGCTCTTAGGATTTATAGCAATCCTGATCAGACAAGCAGGTCCTTCCGATAGCTGGTATTATGCTATAATCCTAAAGCACCCAAGATGTCACAGCCCCTAGCAATCTCAAACTGACCCACTCTTTAGACAACTTAAAACTGTATTCCAACTCATCTACCAACTTGTAAGGTCAGGAAACTCTTAGTCTCCTGTTTGTCCTTCCCCTGAGGTACAGTGCTTTGGCACTCTAAAAAAGCTTGACAGTGCCACCCAAATGAAGTTTACTTCTTTGATTTGATATGGCACATACATGCTGAAGTCTGAGCAGCACCAAGAGCCCACTGCTAGCAACCATGGCACACTTCATGCCTGACTTTAAGGCCAGCCAAGTAACAACAGATAGCCTTCTTAGTCTTTCGGAGTTTAAAAGAATATCTAATGGTATGTAACGCCAGAAGATACACATAGAAAGCACAGGGTTCACCATAATACACAGGATTTCAGCTAGATCTATTTGTGTGTTAAGACCATAGCCAAGATGCACAAGCTAAACTAGAGTCTAGACATCAGATCCAAAAGAGAGTACCTTCAGCATCAAAACTCACTGCTGACTTCAAAATGGAAGTCTCCCTCTCCTAATTGCCACCACTTTGTCCTGCTTTCATCCAGTACTTTGTCTGCACCTTATTAGAATGTAATTAGCCTGAACCCAGCATAACACACAGTATCAAAGCAGGAACTTCTCAACTTTGATATCACTACATCTATGCTAAATTGGAGGGACCTGATTTTACAAAGCAACTTTACCACCTGTGGGCATGTCATCACACCATCACACAGCACACCAAGTGCACAAGCAAGGGCTGACTTGGTGTCCGATGGTTTTCTGTCATGTAAAAATCAGCCACTTTTGCTTATAGGACCACAGCAAGCACACACACAAATTCAGTGCCCAACTGCACTGGGTGTTTGGGAAATCATGTTTGAGTGAAGATCCCAGCAGAAATCCAACCTCTGATGCCACTGCCTCACACATAAGTAAAAGGTGACCCCATTAAATGGCCAGTATGTTCCGAACAAGTCTAGGCTTTAAAAAGAGCTAGTTTATTTTACTGTCAATAACTGCAGCAGCTAAAATATCAGTAATCAAATCTCATGCTTCAGAACATGAATTAACTGCCTGCAGGGTCAGAAAGATACCTACTTTTTTGCCTCTGGATATCACTGAAGAACTAGCATAGAGGGTTATATGATTCAAACATAACACCCATTTATTGCTTGGTGCCATAAGCTGGATACTGCATTTAAGAGGTAAAATGATCCAGTACAGCCAACTCTCTGCCACGACTTACTAACATCAACTTTTACTTCCTATTCTCCAACTGTCTCCATCCTTCTCTATAACATGATTTTGTTTTGCAGAAGGTCAACTTTTGTTTTCTTAGCTGCTCTCCAAAAAACCCATTACCTAAGGGCACTTCAAACACGCTTTGATAATTTTTTGGTTTAATTGGGCCAGCTATCTATTATCAACATTAACACTAAAATAATATTGAAAACTACATCTAAAACACTGATTAGCTGCTGTTTGGGTCCTTAATTCCCTAGAAATAGCCAATAGAGAAGGCATTTCCTCCACACACAGCCTCCCTGCTGTGCCCCAATGCAACAGAAGAGCTAGGCAAAGGGAAATTAAGCAATTAATTGGTTCTTTTTATTAAAAAAAAAAAGGGGGCAAAAAAAAAGCGCTAGTTGAGTAAATCATTTAGTACATGGGAAAATTAATAACAGCAGCCAAAAAAAAGGCACAAGGGAAGAAGCATATGCTCCCTCCTCAAGCTGTCTTTTGCCCTCTGCTGTTCTCTGGGTCATCTCCCTGCATGGCTGGTCAATGCTCCTCACTCAAGAGTTTCCTTCTGTCCGCACCCATTGCCAGCCTTAAGCTCCACAGCAGTTCAGCCAGGACTATACACATCCCTCTCCCGTGCACCTGGACAAGAGATACAGGCTGGCACAGTTCTCCTAGCTTGATTGGCCAAGCCATTGGTAAACCACGAAAGACCTATCTTGCCCTTCAAGACTCCTCAAGATTGCTAAATTTACAGAGTGCTTGCACACTGCAGCGAGGGAGCCAAACAACTATTGCTAATAAGCACAACTGCAGCCTACTTCATGGGCACAAAACATGAGATTCGGTCAGCTTGGACTACACTAGGTAGATGCCATGCATTTTCAGCTGGTTTTCTTCCATTAGGAGGTACTACACTGTCCTGGTACCATGATAATTAGTAACAACATACACTATTGGGAAAAATCTACTTCCAGCTGCAGAAAGAGTGGAGGACTGGTGGCAATATAGCTAAGAGGACAAGTCCAGGGATGCTCTCCTGTCATCTCTTCAAGGTTAAAGCAATAACCAAGGTAAAACAGCCAAACTCCATTAAGCCAGACATCATGAAAATGTCACCATGGTGACACTACTGAAACAACTTACCCTGGAACAAAACACACACCCTAGGAATAATCTAAGAAAATGCTAAAGATTTACCTGGGAGAGTTTGGATGAAATTGAGCATATCTCAACTAACAGACCAGCTCCCCAAATGGTCTTTTCTATAGTTTTCAGATCAGGAAACCTGGCATTTTGCCCTATTTCTGATTTTTCACTCATCTGTGCGTATGCCAGTAAGACACTTAAATCTTTCTGTCACATTCTCCTCATCTGTAACATAGCGATCATGACACATAACAGCTGGTTTGGACACCTCTAGGGAGAGAAAGCAGGAGCCAGGCTACAATATTTTTACTACTACTGGGATAGCAGAGACATTGGCAGTTCTTTTAAAGCAAGTTTAGACATGAAAATTAGGTCAATAATTAATGTCTTGTAGCCCTCTCTTTTTGAGATACCAGTTTCAGTTCCAGCCCAAACCCTCAGTGTGACCGAAAACAAGTCACCAAACATGATCCACTTCTTAAGTGAAAGAGAGATATCCATTCCTGATCCCACTGGTACATTGGAAGAGTGAAAGCCCACCAGATGCCCAAAGGGCAGAAAAACACTCAGAGGACCAGACTGCAGCCAGGGTACAAGCAAAAGCATTCCCCCACCGAGGCCAGCCTTAGCACATGGCCGGGTCCTAATTCACAAACTTCTAGATTTGTGTAACACTCACTCAAGGGAAATAACTGCTCGGTCTCACCCTTTCACCATGAACATACTGCTGGAGGTCACTGGTGCCAAGCAGCTCATCTCACAGCTAACAACATGAAAAACATCAAGTTTGGAAAGGAGGAGAGGAGAAGAAAACACAGCAGTCAAACCAGCTGTCATGACTGACTACAAAAACACGGCAGCATGAGATTGCTGCCACCTTAACGAAGCCATTCTGATCCTGTTATTAAAACAGCCATACTCCCACACTGCGCAACCTGCTCCCCTCTCCCATCTTCACCACACACAACCTAGAAAACTGCCAGGCATTCCTAGGTCAGACCCTGCTGGAAGTCAGTAATAATGCAGAGCACCTCCAATTATGCAAAGAAAACAGAGACTGAAACTTCTCTTAGAAGATGTCAGAGCATGAGTCTGAATTAAGATTATTTCCACTGCTTAATAACTGTGACAAATCCATCCGGCCCCTAGAAACATACTTATGTGCATACAAAAAAAGACAGAAGGAGGAGATGATGAGTCTTCCATATTAGGTCATCAGTCACAGAAAAAGTGTTCACAGGGCTTTCTTGGAGCACTTGCCTTCAGTGATAAAAACCTATAGGTAGAAATCAGCAACTGGAAAAGTTCCCAGTACCACCAGCACGGCTAACTGGCCCTTTATACACAGACCAAAACTGAACTAACTGGTAGGATTAGACACAAAAGAGGTTTCTTTTACTGAAAGGACCAGCTGCTTCTACCAGAAGTGTGTCTAAGTGGCACCTCTTCTCAGGACAGGTCAGACTGCTCTAAGCTTAGAGTCCATTTCTCCTGCCATCTTCCTGTGATAACTGCTCTCAACAGCAAGGCATTACAGTGTATCAGTGCCTATAAATTCTCAGCTTACAACAGCCCCAAAACTCAGCAGTTCCCATTGAAAGCATTCTTTGTGCTGCTTGACACACAGACACCTTTCAGATGGTGGACAAGTTCTTTCACAGATCTGCCAGTGACCTGCCTTGGCCTGAACAGTAAAAGCTACGGACCACTAATTAATAAGTGAGCGGGTCATCCTTTTCCATCTACCACCCAGCAGTATGAGGGTAGACAGCAGGTCCCTCTGTGATTTTCCACAAGAATTTGAAAGTGGGTGGGTGGCAGGAAGGCAGGACATCAGGATATGAGAGCAGGAGCCAGTTCATCCACCCTCCACAGGTCTGGGCTAAGCCTGAGTCCAAGGGTCCTTTTGTGGTCTGTTAGAGCATTGCTTTCAGTGCTTCCTCCACAGCTACTTATCTCCTGTTCTTCCTTTGATTGTACCATGTACTGTAGCTTATTAGCTGTTATCCGGCATCCATTCCTCCTGCTGCTTGTCACCAAGGAGAATGGCAGCTGGGATGTGGCACAACACTTCACCATCCTTTACTACACCCAAGCACCCTGATGAATTGAGCCCAATATCGTTCATATCAAATAATTATGAAATGAATTTTTTCTTCTCTCATCTTCAGTGTTTGTGTCAAAATTAATAAGCAGAGGTGGTTTGCTTTTTAAAGTGGTAAATCAGAGAAAAAATGCATAGGTCAAATAATTGCCATACTGTTAGAGGATTATTCACACCTGGACAATCACAAGTTGTAGGAATAAAATGCTTGTGATAGAACTGCAATTTCTAACAAGCTCTGGTACCAGACAACACAAAATTCTGATTTTTTTCCATTGTTACTAGAATGAAACCACACATGAAATTAGGGAAAACAACCAGAACTCAAAGTTGAGGGACATTCATCTCAGCTAAACCATGCTGCTAGTTCTACTTCTTCTCCAAACTACACAAGATTCCAGGCTCCAGAACAAATCCTAACTGTATGAACAAGTCTGCATAAAGATCAAGACAAATAGCAAACCTCATTCTAGTGCATTCAAAAGCTTTAAGGAGAAAAGTCCCCTGGGATCCCAGTCCTAAAATTCTGTACTGGAATCGCAGCTCCAAGGCTCTTGCCAGTACAACCAGCCAAAGCTTTCAAACTCATTTAGTTCAGGGGAAGGTGAGGCAGGAGTCAAAAAAAAAAAAAAAGTCTTTAATGAAATTAATACTCAATTTCATTACAAAAATATTTTCCATTAAGTTTTCATAGCCTTTTTTTTTCTTTTGCTTTTGAGAAGTGAAAGTAAGCTGAAGTATGCCCTCATTGATTCATGCTCTGCTTACTTTTTAAATAGATTTATTTTCTAAATACTTTTCAGAAATGGAAGCTGTTTTCAAAACCAAAGCTGCCTTCGCAAAACATTTGCATTTTGATAAAAATGTATCTTCTTCCCCCCCCCAAAAAAAGGAACACTTCATTCAACTTTCTGGTTTGACTACTGTAGGAAAAAGATGAAAAATATTGCCATTTAGAAACTGCCTTCTGTTGAGCCACATTATTCACAACACTGTTAGTTTCTCTTTGCTCTAGTTTCCACCTGTTACAAATGCTCTTCAGATTCATTCCGCTCCTTGGGCTTGTCCTTTATCAGTGCTCAAGAAACTCTTCTGAGGCCAGGCTTCCTGTGCAGGCCAGAAAAACAGCTTTTAGGTGCCGAAATCCACACTCAGTGGAGCGGACTGGCCTTTCCAAGCTGCTGGACTGCTGACACTTTGCAAATGTCATCTCCATCCCCCGGCTGGCAGGGCAGACGTGATGGAGCATTACTAGAGAGCAAGCACACAAGGAAAAAAAAAAATCAATCACTGGCAGCAAAGATTAATAAAGGAGGTGGGATTATAAAATGCCAGAACTGCTGACAGCTGAAGTGCTGAGGAATATCCGCAAACCTCTGCATCTCCTGGTATGATAATTTCCCTGGCATATCCACCAGTCACCGTCACTGCGCTGTTCTCCAACACAGGAAAAACACAGCCTCACAACCACATGTAGCAAAGTTTCACACATAGAGGGCATTTCTGTTTCATTGTTTCTCCCCTGTCATATGGCACTGACTGCCTTGGCACAGGCTGCCCAGGGAGGGTGTGGAGAACTTCAAGCTCCGCCTAGATGCAGCCCTGAGTGATGTGCTCCCCTTTGGCAGAGGAGTCAGATTGAAGGATCTCTAGAACATCCTTTATAACTCCGACAATTCCGTGATTCTGTGATATACTGTCCGACCAACTGCTCTTCTTTCTATTCATTCTGTTCTCACTCTACCCTTGATTTTACCTCCAAATATTAAATTTTCATAATTTCTGGTCTCCTTTAACCTCACTGGAGGGCAGAAAAGGACAGGTCTGTGGTTGAATCCTTTAGAGAACATCACTAATGTCAAGAGAGGGAGATACCAAGAGCTGAACTGTCAGCTTTCTCTCTGCAGGTATGGCATTATCCAAAGGAGAACAACTTGGTGTTAAATTTTCCAAACTAACCAACAACTAATGACGGACTGTACAAGTGAAAATACTCAAGAGAAATCCAGACTTCAGCAGTAAGTACAAATACTCTCTGGTTGAGAGCTCAGCTTCCTGAAAGCCAAATGTACTTGTTAAGTAAACCAAACCCAGTATTAAAATCTATCAACCCTACTTTTAATCACTACAATCATAGCTGGACACTGAAGCTGGTTAAACAACAGGCCATTTGTGCAAGTCCCTGAATTAATCTAATTACATCACTCTCAAAGTTCTGCTGGCTTTCCCTGTCATTCTGTAAAAGGGAGCGCTCTCCCACAAGCCAAAACAGGTTATGGTGTTGGCAATTCCCCCAACCTGAATCAAGGCAGGCTCACAGCGACATTGCCAAGGTTCTACATTCTGTCTGTTCTTCAGATAGAGAATAAGACTGTAATACAGTCTGCTACCTCTATAGCTAAAGGGTTTTTCAAGCAGGTAAGAGAAATGTGTAACTGCCTACTGCAAGCACTGCTTGAGTTGAGAAGGGCTATAAATCATCATCGTTTTGATGATTACGGTAGGTGACCAGCCCTCACAGGAGGCAGTCCAGGGCATGAGCACACAACCCATTCCAATTCCCTCAGCACTTGGTCACCCTGATACCACCTGCCCCCTTCCACATCATGAGAGTTTGAAATGAACAACTTCTCTGGGCAGGGAATTTCAGCCCACAGAAGGAACCTGCTCAGGCACAGAATTGGCTGCTAGAGCCCATCAGCAGACCATGGCTGGAACCACTCACCTCCTGGGACTTCACACTTAACTAAAGCTACCAGTTCTCAGGATCTACCAGTTAAGAGTAACTTTAAATATCAAAGGATCTTCCACTACCCTGGACCTGGGACGGCAGCGAGTCAACGAGCCACCAATCACATCACTCAAGAGCAACGGTTCTGACATCCCACCACGGGAGTACAAATATCCAGGGGAGGGTGGGGACACAATATTGTACCTCCCATGCAATATACAGTACACACCTGGACTTTGGTGGATGAGAAGGCAAATTCTGCTTTTCGGTTCTCTGCCCTCTAACCAGCTCAAGAACAGCCCTGCACTGAACCCTGCTACTGGAGGTTACCTGTCTCCAGCTCACAGGTAAAGTCCTGATTAGTTTTCTAGTCACCTGCAGATAAAGCAGCATCACAAACCTGCAAGTATTTCTGATTTTCTCACGCTCCAGATATCACCAGCAGTGACAAGAAGCCAGGACAAAGTGCTCCTTGCCTTAACTCACCACTGACACTGCTCTGGCCACAGTGCCAAGACTCCAGCTACGTATGGAATGACCACATCCTGCCCACTCCCTGCATGGGCTTCCACATGGGGGAAGCCTGCAAGAATGTACTGCTCCAACCCAGGGCACTAGTCTCTCCCCACCCATGGCAGGGGCAGCGCTGAGGAGTAGCAGGACACGGGGTGCTTCCAGAGGGGAGCACCCACTCCCAGAGCCGCATGGTCTCACATCCCTGCTTTTGACATTCAGCCAGTCAATTACAGCTGAGTAGGAACAGTAGGACATTGAATTAATGCTCATCAAGGGCTGTGAGGGAGAAAGGCCCGAAGAGAAAACAGGGGGGAGGTATATAGACACTTTTATTGCCTTTTGAGTTACCAGAAACCCCTGTAAGATGGAAGCATGGTCCTTAGAGGAAGTGGGCACATGCAGAAAGGTAGAGCTTCCTCTTGGGTATAAACAGTTGTAAAAGTTCTGCCGTTGCAATGACCAATTTCTCCTATTCGTTTACAACAAAATGCTTCTAGTTGTGGTCCTTCTATAAACCAGGGGTGAAAGGAGGCACAAGGGAAATATTTTCCTTCAAAACTTTATTTTGCCTTCAAACAAGGTGGGCAGCGTGAAGAGGAAAGAGGTTAAAGATCTAGAGGGAAGTCTGCTCCAGACAAAGGGACTGAATCCTGGGTATGGAAGCAAGATCTCTTTTTTCAATTGAGATAAAAGAAAGAAAAAAACCCCACACTTATTTATCACTCAAGAAAAGGTCAGTGTTAGCCCTTCAGGCAAAGCTGCAGGTGCTATTTCCATATGCTTCATGTACCCCGAACTCGAGCTCTGGAAGCTTTCAACCTTTTCTATGAGAGCAAAGAGAAATCATGAATATTTCATGTGTTGCCTTCACTTACTTGCAAGTTGTTTAGAAACTACTAAAGTCAAAGTGTAATAATGTCATCATTTACTTGTCATCTTCCACCTGCTCTTTGCAAAGAATATAAGAAAGGAATACCTGTGCTCCCATCCAAAGCCAGTGCAAACACTGTGCCCTATTCCTTAAAAGACAAATCAAAGGTTCTTCCGCTGAGAGGTGGGCTGATAATGCAAACACCCCATATCACTTTCTAGACACCCAAGGAAGTTTTTTTCCCAATTATCATTCTATTCTGAAGGAAAAATAGTTATCAATAAAAACAGCTATTTTGATCTTCATCACCATCTCCTGAAGCAAGCACCTGTTTCCTGTGTTTCCAGGAACACTGTTCACCCTGAAACACCTTGAAAGTGTCAAGACTGACATACAGAATTATCCAAAAGCACCACTTACACTTTCCACAGGTTAAAATACAACTTGTTCTGGAGTCAAATGCAGCAGCTAGTTACACACAAGAGTTGCACATGCACACAGTAACGGTATCATCAGATAAACTCTTGCAGAACTGGATAACTGCCACTTAAAATCATCCTAGAAAAATATGGCGCCCAAAAATCTACAAAGCGTGCCACAACTTTTTTTCTAGAAACAAATGGCAGAGACCTCCTGAGTGCCAAAGTCTTCCAAAAGTATCAGCAGCAGCTACCTCCCATTAATGAAATGCTCTATTTCCTTCATGGTACCTCTGAGAAGCCCATTATACAGCCTCACTGCTCTGCACAGAAGCTTTTTTCCCACTTTACCTTCACCTCATTCACTAACAGTTAACAATTGATTGTTCCTGAACCAACACTGCCCTCTGTTTTCAATAGCTCTTCTCCCTCCTTAGCATTTGTGACTTTAATGTATTTATAGCGAACAAGCACTTCCCATCTCTGTCATCTTTTCCACCAATTTTACAAGCTTTTAGTCTCCTCTCATGAGGCGGGATCTTCTTTTCACCAGTCATCTTTGTATCCCATCTCTGCCCATCTTGTTCCATTTTCAATTCTTCTTCCTTGAACATGTCTGACAAGAATTATACATCATTTTCTAGATGAGATCTTTCTCGTGCTTATAAATTATTGACAGGGGTTAGTTTTCCAAAAGGCACAAATGGGAACAGACTTGCTCAAGCATTCAACATGGGCAAAGATACCCCCTTACCTCTGCTGAGAGCCACATGTAGCTATGGGGATGCTTCAATGAAGCTGGCAAGCAGACACCAACAGCAACACATGACTGGCCAAAGCATAAAAGTGCTTCTATTAGTCTGTCTACAGAGTGCTAAATAAGGATATGAATCATCAAAAGCAGTGATAGCACGATAAGTTGTGTCCTTCCCCATGAACACACACACACACAATATCAGAAACACCTTTCAGTCCTCCAGGCAGGACTTTTGAAATAAAAAAAAATCCCTGACAAGAAGAAGGACTGGACCAGACATCAAATGAAGTCATATTCCTGGCTTTCATCTGGAAACAATATTTGTCAAGTTGATCACTACAGTTTGTTACAGTGGCTCAACCACATCTGCACCCTAAGTCACTGATTTCTAGGAGATACTGAACACCCTGGGCACCAGCAGAACTGGAGGCAGAACTTTCCAGTGTTGCTTTGCCCCAATGTCACAGCGGACCATGTCAGCTTCACACTTTATACACTCCAGTTTCAACAATCTGCTACTAATGAGAGAAAAACCTGTTTCTTCGAGTGCTGTCATGGCTTTACAGCTCAAACTCTGGTCCTTCAGCTGCTTCAAGAAAACATGAAATATAGCCCGAAATAAGAAGATGTAATAAAAAACCTAATGTAACTTGTAAGCTCAAATCTCCCTCTGTAACACAGACAACAGTTATCAATATTCATCCAGGAGGATTCAATAGATGAGAAAGCTCAGATGCATTCAGAGATTTGTCCTGAGAGTCAGTCTTCTCTGAGAGTAAATGATTGTAATGACTTTCTACCAACACATTTTGAGGCAGGGTATATCTCTTTAGAAATGAGTGCTTTGGAGCAAAATATGCCTTGCAGCTTTGTCCCTCCCACTTGCTCTCCCTTTCCAGACGCTCCTCAAAATAAAAGGATGTTAGGAAAATTTTATTCAGAAGCAGAAAATACCCAAGATGTATGAAATACACCCTTACACATATACACATACAAACTTGGCTAAAAGTAAAGGTTCAAATTCCTGCATTCTCCACCAGAAAGGAGATTTTGATTAGATACTAGAAATAAATTCTTTACTGTGAGGGTAGTGAGACACTGGAACACGTTACCCAGAGAAGTTGTGGCTGCCCCATCCCTGGAGGGATTCAAGGCCAGGCTGGTTGGGGCTTTGAGCAACGTGGTCTGGTGGAAGGTGTCCCTGCCCAGGGCAGGGGGCGTGGAACTCGATGATTTTTAAGGTCCCTTCCAACTCTAACCATTCTGTGATTCTATGAAATTCCAGATCAGAAAAAAAGTCTCAAAAAGAAAAAAATAATTTTAAAAAGGAAAAAATCTGAAACAAAAAGGGGGAAATACACTTATTTCTAAAAACCCCAAGTATTTGACAAGGGACCTGCATAATTTGAAGTGCAACAGTCAAATTGCATCACAGAGCACACTAAAGCAAAACTTTTTAGCCTCTGCTGATGTTGCAAAGTTCAGTAGATCTGGCAACTCACTGTCTTCTTGCAAATGAGTGACTATCACAGCAACTGCAGCCAGTCACAGCTGAAAATACAGAGACTCAGTATTATTTGGGTTTTTTTAAGTATTAAAAATTCAGCAACCCAGTAGAGTAAATGAACATAAGCCTTGCCAGGTGGCTGATGGCTTCAATCCATTTGCCAATTTTCTGTATTTTACATAATGCATCCCAGGTTCTTTCCTGTCTTCAGTAACAAAAAATGGGACCATCTCATCCCCCTCTAATGCAGCCTTTCTCCATAGCACATGGGGAAAAACTTGGGAATGGCACCATGCCCTCTTCACAAACATAAGCACTGAAAGTATCTGCCAAGGCACCCTCTCACTGTCCAGCAGTACATACTGCCATAAGCTAAACATCCCTGGGACCGTACATACATCACAGATGTGATAAGGCAGAAAGGGGCCACCAAAGGGAGACACAAAAACCAGCACACAGACTTTGGGTTTAATGTAATAACTTCTGCACTCAGGCTGTGTTTCCTCAATGAAGGTTCCTAAATTAGGCATTTCCACATCCCTACAAAAGACAATGCAAGGGGAAAACTTGAACCTGGTGCACCTTTGCATTCACACACTGGGTTCAGTTTAACAAAGGCATAGCCAGCAGGAGTCTACATTGCTGCTGGAGAAGTCTGTCCCTCTTTGGGACCTTTTTCATGAGCTGCAACTTGCCTTTTACCAACACTGCTATATGAGCAACCACACCGAAAAATGGACCGGGAAATTGCCCCAGATGAATAACAAGCTTTGTTCAGGGGCATCAGTCCTGTTCACCTCAGGACAGCACATAGACTTGTGTGGAAGCAAGGTTGGGAATTGCAAGGAAGTAGCTAGGAAATGGAGGAAGAACAGGACCACCTGCTTTGGATGCGAGAGCAACTTATACACAGTTTCTGTCACCAATTCCTCCCCTCCTGCCAATTCAACTGCTGCCATTTGGTCTCCACCTTCTCCAATGCGCTCCCAGTGATCTTATCCTTCTCCTTCTGCCTCCTTGTACTCTACCAGCTTCTACACCCTTGTGTCCATCTCCTTACACAATATTCACATGCACACTGCTGCCTCCTCACCTCCTTTTTCCCCAAGCTGCCAACATACCTCATCCCAGCTCCCTTCCATATCTGGTAGTGCTCAGCTCCCAGTCGAGTGCATTTTAGAGAATCATAGAATACTTTGAGTTGGAAGGGACCTCTAAAGGTCATCTAGTCCAATCTCCTCTGCAATGAGCAGGGACATCTTCAACTAGATCAGGTTGCTCAGAGCCCTATCCAACCCAACCTTGAACATTTCCAGGGATGGAGCATCTACCACCTCTCTGGGCAACCTGTTCCAGTGTTTCATCACCCTCATTGTAAAAAAATTTTTCTTTATACCTAGTCTAAGTCTTCCCTCTTTTAGTTTAAAGCCATTACCCCTTGTCCTATGGCTTTACCATATGTATCTATCTTCTCACCATATGTATCCATTCTCTCTAATACCAGCAATCCAGGGTTAGACAACCCTTCGGTCTGGAGTCACTATGTGGCATTGTTAGACTCTGGTGGCCAGTCTCTCTTTTCTCAACACATACGCTTTAAGAGTAAGTCGCCCACCCTAAGGCCTACAGAGGAAATCAGGACACTGTTCATCCTTGTGATAGCTTAAAGAGTTGCAGGGGAAGAGGACAGAAAAAGCCGTTTGATGTTTGTAAAATATGGCCACAAGTATGAAATTACCTGCATTACTGGTATTTTTAAGGATAGGCCAGCCTGATGGCCAGAGGCACTGAAAGAAAAGTGGCTACCCAGTAAGCAAGATGGGCATACACCAAGATAGGGACCAGTCATAGAGTAGGGCCTCGCTTGGACCAGGCCAATAGAGAGCACCTACTCCCAACACCTCAAGCTTTTAATTGGTGTGGGGAAACTGTCCCTCAGTGTTGTCTGTCAACAGTGTAATTTGACTTTTTGCAGATTTTTGGTGACCAAATTCATGCCATCTTTCTGACTGTTGAGAATAACAAAGCAAATACCACCTCAGCCTGACAGATCTCAAGCTCCTGACCCCAGAGCAAAGCACAGAGTGTAGCCCATTCCTATCTGGGCTATCTGCTGGCACAGTAGAGCCCCAGGAGGCCACACAAACCAAACCTGCCTCATCACATTAAAACACCATTGCCATCTTACAGCATTACATACAGATGTAAAGCATAATACTCTGGGCCTGTACCAATTCAGGATATAGAAAAACTTCCCTGCGGTGTGTATTATCACACAGATGCCAAGCATCTTTCTAAAGCATCTGGTATTTGTCGCAAGGTATGGGACTGCACACTTCATTCTTCTGATCCCCCACCACAATCCTCATCTTGACACCTTACAACTCTCCAAGCCATGAATCCCTGGAAGGTGACAGGGGATGCTCTCATGAGCAGTAGCAGAGCCTGGCTTTGCCTCCAGGAGAGGGCATCAGCAGCGTATCCTCACTAGCCAGGAAACTGCATTCTCCCATCCCTACCTGCAATAAAGGGCTCAGCAACAAAAACATACACGGGTGACAATGCTGCTGATGATAAATGAGGTGAATAGAATCCATCTTCTCCCTACAGCTGTATTAGCTCTGCTGAGCTCACAGGAGCAAACAGTGCATTTTCACAGCAAAGGAAAGAAACTCAAGGACACAACTGGAAAAGCGTGTCTATTGAATAAGAGGGTGCACTTAAGCATTCTACTATAGACACGCTATGCTAAAGGTAGATCCAAAGAAAAATTTAACATATACCAATGGAAAAAGCATATGGGAACCAGGGTACTTGGATTTAATACCCTCTAGTCCCATCACTGCCCTTCCTGTACATCTATTACTCTTTTCTTCCCTAGACTGCTCATTTTTGATATACAGGTCACAGCAATGGACTCCAACAAAAAAATTAAATACAAGGGTGGCCAAAAGACAACTAAGGAATGCAATTTTCCCCATTCCTTTCACGTCTCTCCTACTTATCCATCAGCCCTGGAGCCAGGACGTTAAGGCAAATAGTCTTTAGGTTGGTCCCCAAACAGCCACTGCCACATTCAGCCCTGTTCACTCAGCATTGTGTAAAACTGCTTGGCTTCAGTCTCCTAGCATGACAATAAGCAAAACATGGAAGAAACTCTTATAACTGGAATCATTACTCCCTTAAAAACAACTTATCTGGTCCCCTCCCAGATAAGGGAGAAAAGACCTTTCAACAAGAGAGAAAAGACCACCATGTTCTCTCCAAGTCCTTTCTCTCAAGCAGCCTGATGTTCATGCTAAATTAATCAATAAGGTATGTCCAGGCAGTGCATCTAATTGGAACTAGACCAGCTGACAACACTGCAGAGAGCTACCTTTGCACAGTGGTTAATTACTACAGAGAGTTTAATGAAGTTTCAAAAGACCTAAACCTTGCTTCCTATCAATGAGGAACTGGGTTTGTTACATGCCACTATTACTCAATTAGAAGATGTGCTCACAAGGCTGGCTTCAATCTCACCTTTGCATGCTAAAGAATAGCATATCAATCTGCATCTTTGCCCACGATAAAGAGAAAGGAGACATGCTGTCACCATGACCACATCCCTGCTCTGCCCTCCACAATGTAGTTTGTCTGCAACAAGAAGTCTTGGTGTTACACATGAATCTGTTTTCCAAAGAAATCCAATGACTAATAAAATGTAAGTCACGGCGCTAAAAGCAGACAGACCGACAGCCCCAGAGACCAGCAGCCACCAAGTGAGCTCCATTCTAAACAAACTCAGCATCTCCAGCCATGTCCTGTCTGCATGTCCAATGCCAGGCCTAATCCATAAAGGCTAGAGGGCTGTACAGTGATGAACATAATTTTTCTTCTTTTGCTCTTTGAACACATTTGCAATTGATTCTGGATCTCCTTTTATCATTTCCCTCTTGAAGTCCTTTCTTTCCTTTTTTGAGCTATTGGGGTAAAATATTCAAATCAATGCATCATTTGTTCCCCCTGGCAGCTCCCACCATTTGGAATGATAACAGCACCCATTAGCACTATCACAGATAAGGTTCCCTTCCTGCTGCTCCCTCTGCAAAGCTCCATCCTCACCCCTGCCAAGAGTTTATAACTTGGTGGAAAAAATTAGCTTTTGCCAAAACCCAGCATGTATGCTGTCAGAAAAGCAATGAAATGAATTGTTTGGTGGGGTTTTTTTAGGCTGATTTATTTCCATTCAGTCCCATTACAGAAGTTGCAGAAGTAGGAAAAGCAAAGATGCAGGTTCTGATTGCTCCATTTACATTTCTATAACTCACACTCAGCTCTCATTACAAGAAAGAACCCAGCAGCTAGCTCACAATGTGGACTGATGCTTTTGATAACTGATGAAAATCACAAAGCAGGGGAGAGTCTGCATTTTTAAGTTCTCTTCATTGCATAGGACTTGCTTATTGAGATCATATAAGGCATTATTTGCTAAATACATAATCTCAGATCACACAGGGTATTTTTCTTTTGCCTAGAGTCCAGCTTACTAAAGACATACAGGACTTGATGCACTCAAGTTTTCAAGGGTCCAGGACTTTCTGGTACATTTTAAAAGATAAATATTATATTCCCTTTCAGTTCCTTTCAGCTAGTCATAATTTATTTCCTATGCAGCTACCTCAGAGGTAGAGTGATGAAGTGCTTAAATTGCCCACAGAAACTATACATGAGACCAGACAAAAAGACGAAGAAAAAAAAAAAAGAGAGAAAAATCCCCACTGTCTTTTGCAAAAGAGAATAGGACAAAAAATTGCTGGGGAAAGAAATATAATTCAAGAACCTCTGGGGTATATCTTAAAAAGCAAGCAAGAAATTAAAAACAATAAATAAATAGTTGAAGATGTCCATTTTAAACAACAAAAACCAGGGCTCATCTGTTCAACGTGAACATTAGCTGCTGCTGTGTAGTCTGGATGGCTACAAAAGCAGCCAGCCTTTGTGAATCTTGATCTCACATCATTAGCCTTCCCACTTCCTGCCCCCTCAAATCACTTTCAGAACCAGTTACCCACCACAGCAGCAGAAGTACCTGGCTGAAGCAGATCACAGGATCATACTTTCAGGTTCCCTATGGGTCAATTAGGAATCATGCAATCTGCTGTTATTATTTCCAAGATTAAAACTAAAAGCCTAAAGCTACTCTCTAGCAGGACAGTGAGTCATCAGTTAGATAAAAAGTTGTCTGTAAGTTGGTCTGTGCTGTTCTTCAAAGCACTTCTTTGGCTGTAAGCTGGTCAGTGCTGTTCTTCACCACTGTGTCCTGTATTTCAAACTGCACGTAACCCAGAAATAAACACGTCTCAGGGTTACTGCCAGCACTTCCACCCTCTGCTGTGCAAAACTCCCTCCCAACCACAGAACGTCTTTCACTGCAGACACCCCAGTTCTGCTGCCCTCATCACAGAAGGTGTACTCGGGACCATCGCTCCCACCTCCTTGGAAGACCCTTTCTTTGGGATGCTCACCACTCACCTCCTGCCCCACACCACTTACTCCCTGAGCACAAAGCTGTTTTTCGCCTGCTTTCCACCCACAACCTTGGGTCCTTTTCTATTCAGACCAGTGAAATAGCCCTTCTAGATAAGGCTGTGATCTGCAAGCTCCCAGCATAACCAGCTACCACCATCCAGTCAAAAGGGCAGAGGTCTGACATCAAGGTGTTAAGACAGGAGACAAAGACAGGACAAGCATCTGGTCCTTAATATCCAGTGTTTCCTGGCTGCTCAGCGCAGAGCAACTCCCTAAGCACCAAGGCCCCCATGTGGATTCCCTCCTGTGGGATACATGCAGAAGTAGCCCGGCCCAAAGGTCTGTCTCCCTTCTCCGGCCATCTTCTATCATGAAACTTATGAAGGCTTTCCAGCATCAATGCCTCTGCCTTTTTGTCAAATTTGGCTGAAATCAGCTAATAGGTTTAAAAATAAAATTAACAAAAAAAATTTAAAAAAAAACAAAGGGGATTGGCACACCCTATAAGCATAATAGTCATGTAAAAGTGCGAAACACAGGCTAATGCTCAAACAACAGCAAATCCTTCCCTGGCCCCTGTGTAGATCCACTCAGAAGCTGTGGACAACATGAGACGATGGTTACACTGAGGACAGCAGAGAAGCTAGAGAATTTCATGCCCTGACCCAGCCATTTACCATTTTAAAGCACAAACACAGAGGATTACCTTGCCAGCTAAATCAGTTGAGCCTCTGTCAGAGTCAAAACCTCAGGCACCAGAACACAGGTCTCAGAAATGGAGAGATGCATCTATTTATACATGTCTAATTGCCACAGCACCAACCTCAATTGTTGAGGAAGGTGAATGCTGCAAGGCAGCAGCACGTACCAGTAACTGACTCTTCATTCCTAGAATGTTATAGGCAGAAATAATATATTAATGGGCCATACCCCCAAAAAATCCCCCAAAGTTAGTAGATTTACCACTGTTTAATCATGGCTCACAAGAAGTGTACCCAGTAGACTGGGGGAAATTGTTTCAAAGGTCCTGGATTAAGGGACCTCTATTTTCCCCTGGAAACCAAGATAAACAAGCCCCAGTATGAAGAAAGCAGTTCCCCTGGGATGCTAAAGATAAATGATGGACAACAAGCAGACTGAAGGTGTTTGAGAAAGTGCTACTCTGCAACAGCATCATGCAGTCATTATCAAATCGATTTCCTACACATTGGCTTTTCTTACAGGAGTTACTAATAGCTGCTATCTGGAAGGCTGGACATTATACACTAATACCTTCCAAAACTAGGGCAGCCATTAAGTTCAGAAAGCCCCAATGCTGGCAAACAAACTATTTACACATCCCAGAAGCAAAATGTATTCACAACAAGCAATGTATCTCCCCCCAGCAAAACAAATGATCTCACAGCATGTGGCCAAAACAGAGCTGGGGATATGCTGTCATGTAATCAAGAACAGTAGCCTCCGATGAAGCCACATGCTGTCACAGCTTTTAGACTACATACAACCTAACCATGCAGCAGCAGAGGCAGAAACCAGCGTAAACCTCTGGTCTCCATCACAGGGGATGTCAGGTTAGACAACCCTCAAGAGCGTCTCTACCTTTGAAATCTGTAGACACAGGCTAGTTGAAACATTTCTTCTCCAAAGTCATCATCTTTTTTCTCTTAACAGGCTGTAGAGAAGACAAAGAGCATTTTCAGAACCCCAAATAATACCAAACACCATGTCTTAGGCCAATGACACCGCAAGGTAGGATTCCAAGGCCCTTTACCACTGGAGGTTTCATAGGACTTTTTACAACTTGCTCTTTACTCTGCCATCATTCTTGAAGTGTTATATCCTATGGATGAAAACAAACAGGCACACAAGAGAGGCTTCTGTCTTTAATAGTCAGACCAGCTACCCCCAGGGTGTTCAGCCTCCTGGTCTGGAAGATAAGAATGAGAACAGAACAACTCCCCTGTAATCCAGGAGGAAGTAGTTAATGATTTGCTTATGCACGTGGACACGTATAACTCTACGGGGCCGGATGGGATCCACCAAAGGTTCTCAGGGAGCTGGCAGGAGAGTTCACCAAGCCTTCCTCCATTATATATCAACAATCCTGGTCAACAGGAGAGGTGCCAGATGACTGGAGGGCCAATGTGACGCCCATCTACAAGAAGGGCCGGAAGGAGGATCCTGGAAACTACAGGCCTGTCAGCCTGACCTCGGTACCGGGAAAGATCATGGAGAGGATCATCCTGAGTGAGCTCTCAAGGCAAGTGTAGGGCAGCCAAGGGATCAGGGCCAGCCAGCATAGGTTTATGAAAGGGAGGTCCTGCCTGACCAACTTGATCTCTTTCTATGACCATGTGACCTGCTTTCTCGATGAGGGGAAGGCTGTGGATGTTGTCTACCTGGACTTTGGTAAGGCCTTCAACACCGTCCCCCACGGCATTCTCCTGGAGAAACTGGAGAATCATGGCATAGACAAGTGTACCCTCCACTGGATAAAAAACTGGCTGGATGGCCATGCCCAGTGAGTTGTGATTAATGGAGTAAAATCTGGTTGGCGGCCGGTCACCAGTGGTGTCCCTCAGGGCTCAGTTTTGGGGCCAGTCTTGTTCAATATCTTTATTGATGATCTAGACAAGGGGATTGAATGCACCTTCAGTAAGTTTGCAGATGACACCAAACTAGGTGGGAGTGTTGATCTGCTTGAGGGT
>BJBW01008395.1:7633-37063 GCA_004320125.1 Scolopax mira
TCTTCAAAAAGGGCAAGAAGGAGGCCCCTGGAAACTACAGGTTAGGCAGCCTCACCTCCATCCCTGGTAAGATGATGGAACGACTCATTCTGGGCATCATCTCAAAGCATATGGAGAAACAGAAAGTTATCAAAAGTAGTCAACATGGATTCACCCAGGAGTAGTCATATCTGACTAACCTGATAACCTTCTATGATGGGATGACTGGTTGGACAGATGAGGGGAGGGCGGTGGATGTTGTCTACCTTGACTTCAGCAAGGCTTTTGACACAGTGTCCCACAGCATCCTTAGCATAGCTAAGCTTAGGAAGTGTGTATTAGAAGACTGGATAGTGAGGTGGATTGAAAACTGGCTGAAAGACTGAGCACAGAGGGTCATGATTAGTGGCACAGAATCTAGTTGGAGGTCTGTAACAAGTGGTGTTCTCCAGGGGTCAGTACTGGGTTCCGTCCTCTTCAATGTATTCATCAATGACATGGATGAGGACGTGGAGTGCACCCTCAGCAAGTTTGCTGATGGTACAAAACTGGGAGAGGTGACTGACAGACCAGAAGGCTATGCCACCATACAGCAAGACCTGGACAGGCTGGAGAGTTGGGCAGAGAGGGACTTGAACTTCAACAAAGGCAAGTGTGGGGTGCTGCACCTGGGGAGAAATCATCCCATGCACCAGTACGGGTTGAAGGCTGACTTGCTGCAGAGTGGCTCTGGGTGTCCAGACCTGGGTGTCCTAATGGACAATAGGATGACCATGAATCAGCAATGTGCCCTTGTGGCCAAGAAGGCCAATGGCATCCTGGGGTGCATCAGGAAGAGTGTGACCACCAGGTTGAGGAAAGTTATCCTCCCCTCTGTACTCTGCCCTGGTGAGACTGCATCTGGAGTACTGTGTCCAGTTCCGGGCTCCCCAGTTCAGGAAGGCCATGCAACTGCTGGAGCAGAGGGCTACAAAGATGATTAGGCTTGGAGCATCTCCCTTATGAGGTGAGGCTGAAGGACCTGGGTCTAGAGAAGTCTGAGGGAGGGATCTCTCAGGGGTTGCCCTCTACAACTATCTGAAAGGAGGTTGTAGAGAGATGGGTATTGTCCTCTTTTCCCAAGTGAATGATGACAGGACCAGAGCAAATGGTCTAAAGTTGTGGCAGGGGAGGTTTAGATTAGATATTAGGAAGAATTACTTTACTGAGAGATTGGTCAGGCACTGGAACAGGCTGCCCAGGGAGGTGGTAAAGTTGCCATCCCTGGAGGTATTTAAGAAACATGTAGACGTGGCACTTCAGGGCATGCTCTATTGCCCGAGATTGTTGGTTTGTGACTGGTTGTGGTTTTTTTGTTGTTGGACACAATGATCTCACAGGTCCCTTCCAAACATGAAGATTCTATGATTCTGTTATCTGATCAATGCTTATAGATAGTTAAAGGGAGGGTGTGAAGAGGATGGGGCTAGTCTTTTTTCAGTGTTGCCCAGGGATAGGACAAGAGGAAATGGGCACAAACTTGAATATAAGAAGTTCCATCTAAACATGAGGCGGAACTTCTTTACTTTGAAAATAGGCTGCACAGAGAGGGGGTGGAGTCTCCTTTGCAGACATTCAAAACCCACCAGAACCTGTTCCTGTGCAACCTGATCTAGGTGGACCTGGTTTGGCGGGGGGGGTTGGACCAGATGATCTCCAGAGCTCCCTTTCAACCCCATATCATTCTGTGATTCTGTGATTCTGTAATTTGGATGAGTGGATACCTACATGTTTCAAGATAATAGAACTTAATTGTTAATGACACGCTCCACTGTGGAGGGAATGATATGAGAAAACTCCAGAGAAAACTATTTAAAATGCCAAGAAACTTATCTTTCCGCTTTTCAAGGAATACTTTTGTTTTAAATTCTCTGTTCCCATATGCAATATCTCTAGAGCTGGAACACTTGACTGCCTGACTCACTAAAGCAATTAAGAATCATAAAACTAAGGCAATAGAATGGACATCTCTGAAGTTAGTGAAATTAGTCCTAGGCTGAAAGTGTCACGCTGTCTTGAGACTTGATCTATTATATGAATATACAAGGGTGGACATCTTGAATCAGATGAAAATTTCAGCAAGGGCAGAATTTAGTCTCTGAGTGTTGCCAACTGCAGAAAGAATAAGGTAATTGTGTGGTGATGTTCCCTTTGTATGTCTTGTCCATTTTAGCAATTTGTTGCTAATGTAATTTTCAAGACAGATGGAGAATTGGGCCTAACAGGTCTTGATAGACATTTCTTTCAGAAATTAATGTGATGACCTTGCTTTTTGAGATCAGTGTGCAGAATGGGGCAACATCACTTTCTACTGCTTGCTCCCAGAAGAGTAGACATAGCACAGGAGGAAGTTAGGAAGTAAAAGACAACTTCCTTTGCATAACAGCAATAAAAACATTAGATGCATCTTAAACAAGCAAAGGACAGAAATTCTTTCCTACACATGTGGTGCCAATCATTTGACACATCAGTTGCTTCTTGCTATTCCATCCAAGAAAACTCTACACTCTAGAGTTTGGTTTAAGCAGCCCTTCCAACAACATTGGTTAACATGCACCTTTTCTTGCTTCATATTTCTGTCACAAATGTGACAAATTTTCACCTTGGTGACCTTATTTAGTGAGATAACACCAAATAGAAATTAGTGACCTAATTTCTATTAGGCATTACACTTCTGTAAGGGGTTAACTTATCCCACTTTCAAACTTCAGGTTTGAAAATTCAAACTTTTTATAGGTGCAGAAGCCTCAGTCCTTCTTTTTGAAAGACTCAAGGCTCAGGGTTTTGCAGGATGGCTTGGCTAATTTTACAGTTGAAGTGGGAGGTTGAGTTTGATGGTTAGGCAGCTGGTCTTCACTACTTCTCACCCTCCGACAACAGCTGCTTCCATTCAACAGTCCCTGACTCAGATGCCAAACCTAACCTGACATACAGTGAGTATTTGCTGTTTTCTTTATGCTGAGCTGCTGTCTCTGTCTATACCTGGGTGTTTAGATGGGCATGGCCTTATCCTCATTATAATAGACAGCCTGTTTGGTTTGACTGCTAGTTTAAAAAATGAAATATGAGAGTTATATTTGCCCTTAGACCATACTAACTTTTTCATTATTGTAGAGATCATAAAGCCACAAGGTTCATATCTTGAAACTAGTTGCTACTAGCAATACAAAAGATATTGGAGAAACTTTGATTTTTAGTCTTGAGAGTTTTATTAAACCCTAAATACATTTTAGTCCCATATATTTGTAAGGCTGGATTTTTTGTTTTGTTTTGTTTTTATTTTATAATATAAAGGAATAAGTCCCCGTTTATTCCATGATCACTTTTCAGTCTATTCTGAATTCTTTTTCTGATGACTGTTGTCTTCACATATGAATGGCCTTATTTCTGTCACCCTGCCATCTCGTCAGTTTTATTTTATCTTGACAAACACAGCTGGGAGCTACTTAGTGTTTGAAGTAGAAGAATGAAAAAATAAAGGCAGATTTTAAACTTCAGCATTCTGCCTGCCCCATGGTCTCTTCCACAGCTCTTCAGTGAGTTAACTTCATATTGCATTGAAAAATACAATCAGGTGAACAAAGAAGCACCCAATTGGATTTTTTTTTTCATTGCTAAATTAAATTACCCAGCTGATCAGATGAAGGGAGGAAGGCTCTGGAAATTGAGTGATTAAAAAAAAAAAAAAAAAGAAAAAAGGTAAAACCCCTGTCTGTTTAAAATGTAAGAGCACTAAAGCAAGCTTTTCTCCTAATTCCATCCCCAATTACTCTGTTACTCTGGTTTTATTGTTTACTACAATATACCTATTATATTGTTTAATACAAATGCACTAGGCAGTAGAAAAGTGGGTGTCTTGAGAGGTCTTTTGACAGTAGAGGTAATCTGGACTAGAAAGGCTGATCAACTGTAGCAGCCATGGGTAAATTAGAGACTGAGAGGAATGGGAGGCTCCTGAGTAAAAAGAAGCTTTGGAACAAGGAGAGACAGCAGCTTTATTCAAATGTGTTTAGCATATTCATCCTTGTTCTTGTTCACAGTCATGATAGGATCTACTTGAAGTGTAGTTTTAAACTGGTGCAGCTTGATAATTAAAGGTACATATACATATGCGCTCTTGCATTGCCCAATCACAACCAATCTCCAAAGAGAGTTGAAACATCTTTCACAAGCCAATTTCGGTTTGGTTCTCTTGCTGATATGTAAGACTTTTTTGTTCTATTCATCTTAAATATGGAAGAATAGATCCACAGGGAAAACTTAGTAGTTGCATTGTCCTAAGTTGGAGCACCTGACTTTTACAGTATCTAACCCGAATTTTGGCATTTGGGTTTGGTGTCCAAATTATTTGTTTAATACTAAAGCCAGATCACACTAAGCTGACTAAAGGAGATGATGAGCTAAAAATGTACCCTTTGTAAGTGGAGGGAGGGCATTTTCAATGTGTTTTCCATTGAATCACCCCTGTAATTGTGTGATCTTTAGGCTGGAAGAGACCAAAAGGACCAATGCATGCTGGACCACCTCCAGTAGATCTGTCCTTATATGCATCGTAGTGGGATTCACAAATATGGCTGCTTTCTTACTACTTCTTACTACTTTCTTAGTAGGATCTTCCCAGACATGACCTCTGGAGTACCTTAAATTTCTGTCTTTTCTGAGTTTAGGCTCTTATTTTGACAGACTAAAATATATCTCTTTGCAACAGATTTGTAGTAGTAGCCTTAGTGAGAAGTAACTAGGGCATAAATTAAATGAGAAAATACTGAGAAGGTTTTCAATAATAAAAAAAAAAAAGTGTATTTTTTGGCTTAATTATACTGCCTTTAAAATGTGCATTACTAAATGACAAAATAAATCATTATAAGCTATATTTTCCCATTTTAAAATGATAGACGAGATGCATGAAACAAAATAATGTAGTAAAGAAAAACAAAAATGAAAAATTTCTAATAATCACTCCAAATTCAGCTCTTCAGTTTCAAGATCTTTGATGGCATTGTGTCTACTTACCCTGGGTCTTTGTATGGAATCCTTCTTTTTATGTTGGATTATATTTAAGAAATCATATAACCCAAATACAGATCTTATATACACAGATGCTTGTCAAATTTTTTTCAGTGTGCTTGTGTGTGGCTTTCTGTGCTTTGAGTAGCTGGAATTTAGACTGTCCATTAATTCATGTTTTTTTCTGCTGGTTTTTTTTTTGGTAAGAACAAAACTACAATATTGTATGCTTGCTCTTTCTTTCTTTGTTTCTCTTTGTCTACCCAACCTCATACACACTCTAGTTTGAAGACATCACAAGATTTTAACACCCATATAATTAATTATATTTTCTCTGTTTCCTATACTACTGAAGAGAGATGTGGATTATTTTAAAATTCTTTGTGTGTTGAAATAAATAAAAAATTTGAAAACCTATTTTTCAATGTATGAACTTATGGGCATAATAAACCCAAGATTTTTATGTGTGTACTGAAATTACATCTAGCTATATCTACTTGCCTTGACTTTACAATACATGTTTGTGGTATATACATACATATCACAGAGAGCCAGACAAAATTCTGCAGCAAATCTACGTGGATCTGTGGGATTGACTGAGAGCTCCAGTAATCTCCAAACCTGGTCATCAAGATACTGTACAGATATGATATCTTTCCTACGAGGAATTCAATGTGAACCTACTTCTTCCTTTCTATTGTCTCCCTATAGACTGAGGTTTTCATAGTCAAGTAAAAAATGGTCATCCTAATTAAATGCAAATGCCCTAAGTCACTCTTTTCTGGACAGCTTTGAATAAAAGAAAAAAACCTTTGAACTGAAACCTGAAGTTTCATGGGAACAAGTGCAGAACGGATTTGTAAAATATGTTCATGGGACCCTATGTTAGCCATGTTAAAGAGGTTCAGTTGAGGTCAAAGAGGTCAATACCAACATTATGTTAGACAGGTTCAGATATAGCCAGTAGGTAATACTAATAGCTTGAATGAAATATTTTTGGATAAGAGGAGGATGTTTACTGTCTGTATGAGTACCATATACTGGGGCACACTTCAACTAACTTTAAATCTCACAAAGTTCAATGTCCATGTCTGACTTACCTGCTCAAGATTTGATTATAGTCAGCAAAAAGTAACAGGCACTTTTGTCTGACTTCTCTCAGATGTTCCTACTTTGTGAATACTAAGGTGAGGTGAATCACTCAGATGTGTAGTTGTCTCCACAGGGAACCTTGGATAACTATGTCAGACCATGATAACTACCTTTAAGATGCCAAAGTAAGGTCCTCCATAATAATCAGACATAAATACACCTTTGCACCTCTGTTCCCTAATTTTCTTTCTCAAGAGTTTCATGCAAGAAGATCTACATGTATATTCTTCTGAGACATAGGGAGGACATGGGAGCTGACTCTGAATACGTGGCAATGTGAACATTGATCTAATAATTGCTGATGAGTAATTGCTATGGTAAAGAATAGATATTATCTGTCTGGGTGTTGCAGATGAACTAAGTGAAATTTGTCATGTATTCATGCAGAATCTCTCTCAGTTCTTCTGGAAGATGTTTTCTATCTGAAGAATGGCAAACTGTCAACATAATTGTCTCCGAGTTCGGATAAAGTGAATGCACTCAAAGGATTTTATTGCAAATGAGCTTCTGAGGCATTAAAGCAAAGAGGAGAAGAGAATGGTTATGGTGTCTTCAGCTTGTTTATTTATCTCTCTTGGCCTGAATTTATGACAGCTGTCTGGAAACCTTCCACTGGGAAATGCACATTCAACAACATTTCAAATGTTCCACTAAAACATGTCAAATTCTTCTAATTTCCCAATTGGATCATGGAAGGTTTCTCAGGAAATTCTGTTTGATAAACAGAAGGCTTTCTGCTTCCTTGGCACTCCCCATGGCAAGTTCTTGCAGTAACCTGGGCGGGGCAAGGAATGCTGCCTCCAGTCAAGGCTTCCAGGTTCCCCCCTCTGTGCAATCAGACCACTGGGAGCCCTGAGGACTCGTGCTAACCTTGTAGCTCCTAGAACTTCCAGCCTACTGACCACATTGTAGAAATCCTGGCAATAAATAAGCCAGATTATATTTGAAGGAGGTTGGAAAGTTGTATTAAAAAAAAAAATGAAGCAAAATGTACTTTTTCCTGAAAGTATGATACCCAGGAATTGCCTTTCAAGGAGAAATATCTGTGTGATGCTCAGATAGCCTTCTGAAATGGGTAAGACTGGACCCATTTAGGATGCTAAAAGGCTTTTTGAATAGACTTTGTGTTGGTTACAATGAGGCAAAAGCTGAGTCCTGGCACTTATATTTTACAGTTTTGTAAGATAGCTTTTTATCAGTTTGTGATTGTGGTCTGATTAGGAAAAAGTTGTATGCTTACTAGGTTAATCAGTTTGAACCCATGAGCAATTAATTGCAGATTTGGCTCATTTTGAATGAAACATCTTAGCAACTGGACAATCTTTCAGCTGACTCTTCAGATTGAGATAAAACTGATAGAGATGGTTGCTAGGACCTAAGTAAGGATCTGCTGCAGGCAGTAATGGCTTACTCAGTCTTGCAGTAATGGCTTACTCAGTCCTGCTATAGCTGGAAGAGTATGTACATTTACAAAAAGTAGAAGGTCTTTTACACCAGTACAATTGCGACACCACTGTAGAGGGTGGCATTGCAGCCATGTACTCAAAGTGGCATAGTTAAAGTGGTAGAAGTTAATGTGTTCATGGGCACTTACTTAAAGCAAGGCTATCCTAATACTAAGTTCAGGCATGTTCTGGGAAGAATCAGCAAAAGTTTGAATAAGGTAACGCACCTGCAGAGTCAGTGCAGCAACCAGTAGTGAACATAGCTGAAAAATTTCAGGGAAATGCACCAGACAGATTGTGGAAGACTGGCTAAGTAAAATACTCAGTGAAAGATGACAGGTCTTTCCTGTCAGGAAGCTAAGAATAAACTAGGGGTTTTGTGAAGAGGAAAACAGAACTAGGAAAATTGGTGTGAAGAAGAGAGGATGAAGAGCTAAGAAAGTACACGCTATTCCCCAGTTTCTTCAGAAACAGGATTTTGTGCTGTACACATATTGTAGCTGTACTTGAAATAGTTCCCTGGAGGCTGGGCTGAAAATGAAGATCTATGTTTCAAGGCAAAACGAATATGAATTATTATTGCTTTGTAAATGAAAGTAAACGTATTAATTAGATTGCAAACAATGTAAAAAAAAGAAAATTAATTAAACATTCTCCTTTTTGTGACATATATGTTAAATATAGGTACAGAATAATCCAGTTGCAAGCATTTCAAATTATTGGGCTGAGCTGTTAGTGAAATAGGATGCATAATTTTCATACTATAAATGCTGTCACTGTGGTCTTCATCCCTTTACTTTAATATCTCCTGTGTAATGATAAACAAAGATCCAAAGATGACACCAGCACTGCTGAAACGTACAATATGGGTGTCTAATATAATTATAATTAACAGTTTCCATTCATTTGCAGGATATACCCTGATGGCATTGCTCAAGAGAGGGGGAGCATTAGTGGTAATTATGCTTTGACTTTGTAATGTTGGATTGAAGGTATGATTTCTGACAAAACCAGAAATAAAAGAATGGTTGCTTCGAATAGTGTAACAACACTGCCATCTAACTGCTACTGCAGAGAATCACAAGGTATCAGCAGAGAAAAATACCTCACATTCAGAAATCTACAGTCCTTGTGGTTTTTTATGAATAAAGACATGGTGACTGCGGAACATCTCTCTCTGTTTAAAATCAGGAATTACCTGTTTGCTTTTTTTTTTTCCAAGGAGTAATATTAAACCTTTGTACTTGTTCTGAATTTGGTTGTAAGCAGTGAAATTTAGTTTGTCTGTAATGGAAATGTGTTGGACTTTGGAAATTTCTTTTTGCCCAGGGACAAGATATAAGACTCTGTGTATGCTGGAAGGCAGTGAAAAGCCACAGGACACAACATAATCCATAATCCAGGGAGTTCCTACATCAGACCACACAGCTGGAATACCAGTTTGTTGCCTTATACCTAACAAATGCTTTAGAAGGGTGTTGAATAACACTTGAAATAGTAAATGGTAAATAAGTAACTCCCAGACAGCATAAATCTATAAAGTTCTATCTTATCTTTATGCTACTGCATGTAGAATGATGTGGTCTCACTATTACTATTTTTTCATGTCTGGTTAACAATGCTGCTTCTGAAAGTGACTTTTACCAGCAAGCAGGACACTGAGTAGAAAAGTTTCTAATTTCCATGCTCTAAACTTGATGCACTTCAAGCCTAATGGAGGGTGAATTTTTTTTCTATACCTTTTTTTTTCTTCCCTCCGTGTTTCCAATTAAATATTTTCCAGACATTCTTACTGTGCCTCTAGTTGTTTTCATAATCTGTTTTTAAAACTTTTTGCTGTATGCCATCTTTTTCTTAATAGAAAAAAATTGCGGTATAATCAAAATACACAATTCCATTAGTTTAAGTAAAAACAATGTATCCTTTACAACTCTATTTTATTGTCTTGTTTTCCAGTTATCTAAAATAGAACTAAGCATAAAACAGTTTCAAGAGATTCCAAAGGGATAGCAGATTTAAGACTGAAAAATCTGTAGGAAAGGTCTAGATGCAATAGACCTAAAGAAAGCCAAAATGAAGTTTTTCTTTTCGTCCAAAGAGCTCCTCCTAAAAGTCAGTCAGGTTTAGGGCCTTAAAACACTTCTGAAAGAAAAATAAATCTGCTGATCATTAGCTGTATCTCAACAGGAATGCTCAAAATGAAACACATGTATGGACCAGAGCTTTCCATCTTTACTTTTCAGAGTGTAATGATGATGTTGAAAGCTGAGCTGTTGTTACAGGGCTTTCAGCTTTTTAAAAGTCAAATGACATGAGAGGAAAAGCACAGGACCACTTTTTCTGCCTGCCATAGTTCTGCAATGCCTTACTCAAAGCCTCAAGAGAAGACAGAGAAAAACAAGTACTTTAGACTGAATTATTATTAAATTAGATATTTTACTTGCACAAATTAAAAATCTGTATAGATTTTTTGCATGAATGTTCACTGTGGTCACTGTCCAGAAGGCTGAAAATACCACATGGATAATAAGCTATCTACAGACTCTTTGTGAGACAAAATACATCGTTCAGTAGAACATATTTTTTCAAGGTTAGCTGCTCAAGACTTAATGAGATGAAATATGTAATTTAGAAGCATGGACATGGTTTCATCCAGTTTCACCCATGACAAAAAACATAGTGTAACAGTCACCTTTTTCTGCTTGGAGCATATTCTCAGCCTATTAAAGTACTATTACTATTATTATGACAGTAGCTGGTTCAGAAGAGTTGAAGTTTATGATTGCCACCTGGTGGCTACTAAAGAAAATCAATCAGTTTTTAGAAGCCCCGGGATTATTAAGGAATAGCAGGACTGAGGGTGCATTTCTGAAGATTTGGGTAGCATCCTGTGGAAAAGCCAGTTGAAATTATGCAGGGAAATGTAGGCATTCATTGCTGGTGTCACGTTTCATTTTTTTAAAAGAATATCCAGATGTTAAAAGAGAAACAAACACACTGAACACATGAGTTGAGATTCAGTCAATACATCATTCATGAAGGTCTCCCTGAACTGCCTTCCATCAGCATACACAGGGTTTTCTTAAGGGCTGGATTCTTTTTTTGAGTGAAATTTATTTATAGTCAGTAGCACTGTTTATAAACAACAAAAGAACAACAACAAAACTCCTTCAAAGTTCATTTCCTGTGTTTACAATTAGATTCTAGGGGAACTTCTGTTATGGAAATAACAATCAGAGCAAGCAAAGAACATATGTTGTCAAGATTTAAAAAGCCAGATTACAAATCTGCCTTCTGGTTTATGATGAACTCAGTATCATTGACTGTTCAGGCTTACTGTAATGAAAAACCAAAGGAAATTGCATTATTAAGTCACCAGCAAGTGCCCAACTGTTTCAAATAACAGGAAAACGATACTTTAACTAACAGAAAATTAAACTTGTGACTCGGGGATCACTCAGCCATTTGAAAATAGCTAGAACTGGTTAGATTCTTTTTTTCTCACTGTGATTTAAAAACAAGTACTTGAATAAAGAAAGTTGTGAATGTAAAGTAAAATATTGAGATTTGGAAATCCTGTGCTTCATGGTGGATGGAAAGTTTGACTCTGCCTTCCTCTTCTCTGGGCCAATTGTCCTGAGCAGACACATCCCTGGAGGATCTCATTTTGGAAAGGGGAGGTAATGAGTCATGAAGTCCCTGGATGTGATGGATGATGTGAAATGTATTACAGAAAGACTCTGAGAATTGGAGAAGAAAAAGGGGTATGAAGCAAGTAAATTTATCTGCCCTCTTGACTATTTCAATCTTGTTTCCAAGCTCTCTTCTTCTGTCCCCATTAATTTGGTACTGGAAACATGTCACACATCATGGCAAAAGAACAAAAAGAGCAGGAGACAGTGCCCACTGTCTGAAAGTGAGGCCACTTGCAATAAAGATGTAGATTTCAGCAACAGGAAGAAATTGAACCATTACCCATATGCTGCATACATTTAAACCACTTTATTGAAAAAAGTATGAGTGTGCTGAGAGTGTGCAGTAATCCAAGGAAGACAAGAGAAAAGGAGATGAGAAAGAAAAAAGAATTAATTTTTTGTCCTTAGTATCATAAAGATTGCTTGATCTCCTCTCCCTTATTTCAATTCAGTCCTTTGGCATTTGGAGAAAAGCAGGGATACCTCATATAAAGAGAGGAATTACATTTTATATTCTTGCATGTATTCTTCCTGCAGCATTGAATGTGGTGTCAGATCCTGGGGAGAAAATTATTTTAAGAATATGGAATTCTTATGGATATGGTGAATATAGGATGTTTGTATTTCCTCTGACTAATGTAAACAATTTTCTGACTATCTGTATGTTCAGTGAAGAACTTTATTTTCCCACATATCTTATAGAATCTGTTTACCTGACTCAGAGATGCAGATTTGTCGATCTGAGATATCAACTAGGCACTTCAAGCCTCAATTTGCATTAAATTTATGTGTTTATTTAATCTATTATGCTTATAATGGATGTATTCGTGCATTTTATTTAGGGTAGAAATTTATGTATTCAGTTTTAAAATTTGACACTTCAGGGACACCTCTTAAGGAGCGAAATGAGATCTCAATTATAAATGAGAGAGAGCACCAATACCTAAATGGGATTTTTGACTTCCAGATCAGAGAAGAGGAGATTCTTCAGCTCTAGGTCTTTGATTCAGTTGCACACAATACGGGACCTGGCAGAGAAATTCAGTTCCAAGTTTCTAAATGCTAATATTTATTAAGAAACCCCTATGGAACATTTGTTTCAAGTCTGTCTTTGCCTTAAACAAAATATTGTATAAGTAAGTTCAAAGAGAGGATAGATTGATGTTACTGATGAATTTAGTACTCTGGATGAAGATGAAGAATTCCTATCTGTTTACTCCTATGAGTAAGTTTTGATCCAAATTATGTGCTTCTGGAAGATACAGCGTTAACATCTGTGACAGCTCATGTAATAATGATAAACAGAAAAAATCCACCCCAAACTTAAATAAATTCTTGAACCAACTTCTAGTTAGTTGCCACTTTTAATTTTGTTGTTACAATCTAAAATCTCACTTGCTAACATGCTAGACACAGACTTCCATTGCCTTTTCATTGCTACACAAATTGTATTATTAAATTTCATACAGGACTGTGTAGTCCTTCTCCTAGTGTCTGACACCATATCCCTGTACTACATTCAGCTCTGCCTCCAGCTTTAGTTGTTTCTGAAATCTCTATTTTCTTCTGAATTTAAGATTTCTTAGGGTCCTTAATTGATTTACTGGGAGGGGAAAAGCCTCTACTTAAAATCCCACAGACAAACCAGAGATTTCTATGATAGGAGAAGTAAGACATAGAATATTCACCCAAGGATTTTTTACAGCTGTACCTACAACATAAGAAATTGGGATACAGATCATATTAGACCTGTAAAAAACATATTTTCTACAAATCTTCATAAGCAGGAAGAACTAAGTCTCATCAGGACATGAAAGATGGTACATAGGAGTGCAGCTTTACTCATGGTAGTTTTCTGAAATCTTCCAAGGAAGCCAGGGTTTCTCTGAACTATCTGAACTATCTCAGGAATAGCATAAGTAAAATAAAATGTCTAATTATGTGTAATAGTCTGGTTCAATTGTCCCTGAGGCAAAAATTTCCTGATAATCTTTATTAAATCACTGTTAGATTAAAATAATGTTGAGGTGAAGGCCTCTAAGAATTTGACAAGAAAATATATCCCATTCTGGAAGGATAAAGATTTCTAAGACTGTGAATATCTGAAGCCCCTGAACCTTGAGGCAGGGACTAGTGGAAGGAAATCATACCTATCGTAAATGAAGATCAGATTCAAGACCACCTGAGGAACCTGAATATGCATAGGTCTATGGCACCCAACCAGATGCATCCCAGACTCCTGAGGGAATTGGCTGATATAGTTGCCAAGCTACTTCCATGATATTTGAAAAGTCATGGCAGGCAGGCAAAGTCCCCAGTGTCTGGAAAAAGGCAAATATCACAGCTATTTTTAAAAAGGGTAAAAAGGAGGACCCTGGGAACTACCAACCAGTAGGCCTCACCTCTGCTCCTGGTAAGATTATGTAATAGATCCTCCTGGACATTATGGAGAAATATCCGGAAGATAGGGACATGATTAGAGACAGCCAACATGGCTTCACCAAGCAAATCGTACCTTGCTAATATAGTGGCCTTCTACAAGGAGTGACTGCATAAGCAGATGAAGGATGATCTAAGGATATCATCTACCTGGACTTCTGTAAGGCCTTTGATATGGTCCAACACAACAGTCTTGCTGCTGAATTGGAGAGATATGGGTTTGATTGATGGACTGGTAAATGGGTACAGAATTACGTGGATGACCATGTCGGAAGTTTTACAGTTAATGTTCTCAATGTCCAAGTGGAAAGCACTAATGAATGATGTCTCTCAGGGGTCTGTACTGGGACCAACCTATCCCTGCACAGTGGGATTGTGTGCACCCTCAGCAAATTCATGGCTCACACCAAGCTGAATGGTGCAGCATGCCACCCACAAGAACCCTGACAGCCTTGAAGGGTGGGCCCATGTGAACCTCATTAAGTTAAACAGGGGCAGGTGCAAGTACCTGCACTTGGGTAGGAGCAATCCGAGAGCAGCCCTTCAGAGAAACACTTAGGGATACTGGTGGATGAAAAATTAGACATGAGCCAGCAATATGCACTGGCAGCCCAGAAAGCCAACCATGTCCTGGACTGCATCAAAAGAAGCATGTCCAGAAGGTTAAGGGAAGCGATTCTCCTCTCTCTGCTCTTGTGAGATTACACTTGGAATGCTATGTCCAGCTGTGAGGTCCACAGTACAAAAAAGACATGAACCTGTTGGAGTGGGTCCAGAGGAAGGCCACAAAAATGATCAGAGGGCTGGAACACTTCTCCTGTGAAGAAAGGCTGAGAGAGTTGGGGTTGTTCAGCCTGGAGAAGAGAAGGCTCTGGGGAGACCTTATTGCAGACTTTCAATATAAAAGGAGGGCTTACAGGCAGGATGGAGACTTTTTACCAAGGCCAGTAGTGTCGGGACAAGAAGTAATGGTTTTTACCTGGAAGAGGGAAGATTTAGATTGGACAAGAGGAGAGTATTTGTTACAATGAGGGTGGTGAGACTCTGGAACATGTTTCCCAAAGATGCTGTGGATGCTCCATCATCGGAAGTGTTCAAGGTCATGTTGAACAACCTGATTGAGTGAAAGATGTCCCTGGCCTTGGCAGGGGGGCTTGCACTTAATGGTCTTTAAAGGTCCCTTCCAGTTCAAACCATTTTATGATCCCATGATTCTCTGAAATGTTCAGGAGCTATTAAGTAGGAAGCCCTAATAAGCAAGAGGGCATGGAAAAGGACTGGATAAGTTAAGTTGTTAGAAGTGGTGAACACATGCTTGAAAAAATATTTGCTTGCTTGGTCTGGTAAATTCATTTACTTTTGAAGAACATAGTCTGTCATTTTTAGTCTAGAATATAGACTGGTGTGGTCTCGTGAAGCTTTATTAAGAGTAGTGGAACAACTCAACCTTAAACTAAAAAAGATGGAAAATTTGTTATATATATATAAAAAAAGAAAGACGGGGTTCTTGAAAAAGCATTACATATGTATCAAAAGCTTAATGGTTTATCCATACTCATTCTTCTCATCCCCAGGTGAATAATGGCCAGCCAGAGAAAATATTCGGTGTTCCAAATGGTTTTCTTAAAATAGGAACCACACTTACCTGGCATTTTCTTTATGCCTAATGATGTTGCATGTATATACTGAAACCTTGATCTTGTTGCAGTCAGGGAGAATTTGACCACAGGTTTGAAACAAAATCAAGGCCTATCATCTCCTTCTGGGAAGCCATTGGCCTAATGATGAACTGGGAATTGCTGATCTACTGGTTTCAATCTACTGAGTCAGTGAAATTTACTCTCATTCATAATGTCTGAAGCTCTTCATAGCAGTGAAAATATGGCTTCATACTGTCCTCCTTCTGACATGTAAAAGGAGTTTGTAATAAATCTATTTGTTGAAATAGACTAGTTGTGGTGGACTTCATTCACCCACTACATGCACCTACCTGTGTGAGCACACAGTTAGGTCAAAATGGTGGGTGGCTGTGAAGGTCTGAGTGGAGGTCTCAGATAGCTGTGAGGAAACTGAGACTTTTGGGTTATTTTCTCACCAACAGTTACAGCTCAGATTGTTACAAATGAGTTTTTATTTTGACCTGTTCTTTGATGAAGTACTTTATGCTGACTTCACTGTATTTTGGCTCATCTTATCAGGAGTCAGCATTGATTTCCACAGATCTGTTGCCATCATTTACTGTCATCCAAAATAGTTCCTAAAACATTTGAAATCTGACTTGTAAATATCTCTCTACTTACCTCTTTGAACTGTTGTGTTGTTATCAATCCCTTTGAGAATAACCAATCCTTATGTGACCAGACAGGCAAATACTGAATACCACTTAAATCAGATTCTCGATGTAAACTATGAAGTATCTCATAGGTAAGAAAAGAATGTGTATTTTTGTAGATGTCACACCATTGAAAATTGACATATATGTGATCTAAAAATCAAATGTTTTTCTTTTGTAGGTATTATTTTTCATTTCTTTTGATTTTATTCTCCTCATAAGAAATCTGAGATGAACAGCTATAAAGTACGGATACTATATTATACAGTACGGTCCAGAAAACCAATGGAATATGAGGATATTATCTCAATCTTTATATTTTTGTCAGAGGCATTTTATGAAATACATAGCTGCAGTCCAAGTCAGAACACAAGTTATTTTTGTTTCTTTTTCTTTCTTTTTTTGTTTGTTTTTCTTTTGATGAAAAAGGAAGGTTATTTAAATTTAATCATTATTTAAAATCTTTATTCCCCCCCCAACACCTTGGGTTTAACTTCATTCACAAATCCCTAGTATCCAAAAAGTCAGACTCACCATTTGCATCTTTAAATTTATTCTTAGTAGAGCATTATTTTTAGTATTTTTCACAATCTTCAACAGTTTATCCTGTCATTTTGAAAACAAGTTTTTCTGTGAGTCATTGTAATAAATTATTTCATCAAAGTTCTCTGTAAAAAATTAAAGATAGTATCAGTTGCTTAACTAAAGTTGCTATAATAATACAATATTTAATATATTATTACAATTTACAGCTTTTTTTTCTTTCTTTTTTTTTTTTTTTTTTTTTCTGACAGGACCACGTAGCCCTCTTTTCAATGCTAAGAATCATAGGACATTCCATATATTTAAAAAACACTGATGCCAGTTTAGCCCATTTCAAATAAAATCCAGTCCTTAACTCTGAAGAAAGAATTAACAAAAAAAAATGAAGGAAAAGAAAAAGGAAACAAGATTAAACACAGTTAATTAAATTTGCTTTTAACATGAGCTTTCTGTTCATACAATTTGGGAATAACAGAGGAGTAGAATAATTTTAATTGCAAATCCGTTAACACAAGCATGTAATTTGTAGCTGCATAGTTCAATATGAATCTTTAAAAGGCCAAAAATCTGGTTTTGAACAAAAGAAAGGAAACCAAGCAAACGAAACCAAGCAGCTTCTGAACTACTACATAAATAAATTGTCATTAAGGGTTAATAATAAAAAATGCAATTGTCATAATTCCTAAATTTATTTCTCACTTGTAGAAGTGAAAATCATGTTTTTTTAAAATATTTCCTCTTGTATGTATAATCCTGTGTAAGTTTTTGCATATTCAAACCCTGAATGAAGCTTCTTGGATTTCAGAAAAAGAAAGGTCTATCAAATCAAAGCTCAAAGCTTTGGCTCAACATGACTTTTGCATAGAGCTGCAGCTAATTATTTGACCAACCACTTGGACAAACCTTTGGAACATTTTAATCTTTCACCTGTTCACATGCATATTTATCTTATCCATGTGAGTTTATATGTGTTCAAAGGGGCCTTGGGCTTTCCAAATTCTCCCTGAAGTCAGTGGAAGGACTTGCACTGAAACTGACAGGTTTTAATCCATGGCATTAATCCTAGTTCCATCTAAATGAAATGCATGAGTCCCATTGAATTCACTGGACCTGTGGACTACTGATGGATAGGAAACTTATGGGAGAACATATCTCTGTGAATGAAAAAATAAATCTTTTTTTTTGTTTGGTTTTGTTTTGTTTTGTTTTCCTGTATGTTTAGCAAATATAAAATAGGAGAGCTTTACATTTTATCAAATGTGTTTAATTTTGTAGAGGGCTACTAAGGCAAAAATGTATTCTAGGTCAGACTGGTGACTTTGTCAGAGAAAGGGAAAGGTGAAGGGAGGGAAGGAATGGAAGAAAGACTTTTTTTTTTTTTCCTGACTCTGCTTTCACTAGTTTTCTCCAAAACTCCCCCAAAATAGTGACTATTTTTCCCATTGTTCACAGGCCTGATACCTTCCAACAGATGTAGCTGCTCTGCTTTCTTTTTAGAGGTTTTCTAGAAAGCCGATAAGTAGCTGACAACTACCATATAGGAACTTGGTCCTGTAAAGTGCTAGGTGCTCTTCATCATCCAGTGAAAATACTAAAACTGAGCACACATGGTTAAAATGCTGTATTCCCTGTGCAAATTTTAATAAATGCTGTCAAAATTAACTAATGGTTCAGGGTTATTGACTACTAAATATATAATCTGTCAATATTCCTCAGAGAATCTCTTTTCCACACGTGTGCAGTGACCAGGCCTTGTATATTTTTATTAGGCCAATTAATAGTTCATTAATTTGTGTCTACTAGAGCAAAACCAGAAAAGATACAGATAAAATACTTATTTTTATTTCTTGTTCAATAAAAAGTAGTCTGCTGATTAGAGAGAGGACTGATGTGCATTCATGGTAAACTCAGTCACTACATTCTAGCTGGTATAGGGTTATCAATTTATCCTCTATCCATAATTTTTGTGAAAAAGCTGGTGTAGAAGCCTAAGTTTAGTAAAAAAATCAGAATTGTAAATTCCTAGGGGAGACAAGTACTTCCTGAATGCTCACAGAATGACTCTGAGAGGACAGGGGAAAATAAGACTATCCTGTCCAGTGTAGACCACTGGCTTAGGTGGCACCTTCCTTAGTAGATTCTGTGTTTATATCACCAACTCCTATTGTGTATTATACTTCATTCACCTTAATTCAGAGGTGTGTATTTACTACTTATGAGATACATAAAGGTTTGGTGCTGCAATACTCAGTGTTGTCCTGACTAAAGTTGCATTCATATAAATCTTGCAGCAGTGTATGAAAGCATTAGTTCCTTCTGTTATCCCTCTGACAGAAAAGTATCCTTCTTCCTTCTTTAATACCTCCTACTGTTAAAGACTTGATCGAAGGTATGTGTGCCTGTGTTACAGACATCCCAGTTGGCAATGGTCACCACATGCCCCTCATTTTGCACTGGAGTGGGACACCATATCTTTTTTTTCTGCTTTCTTACTCTTAGCAAAATCATACAGGGGGCCATCTGGGAAGGGTAATGTCTGAACTGCTGCAGAGAGATTTGATGGTGATTTATTGCCAAACCTCTTACCCCTTATGCTGAGATAGTCCTTGGTGGGAGAATAGCAAAAGGGTTTGAAGAGATACACAGCTGATAAAATCTTCAGCCATACTCAGAGGGTTGGTTATGAAGCATTCCTGTCATTTTAATTCTGTTTCAGTCACTGGGGTGTTCAGCACATGTATTGCATTTAAACCACACTAGTGATTTCTCTGACCAACATAAATGGTGCCTCACTGAGACGGAACGTATGAGCAGGAAAAGCACAATCACCCCCTGAAGTGTAAGCTGAGTCACTTCATGTATGAGCAAGAGATGGAGGTAGCATTAGGAGAATGAGAGAGTCTAGAGATTGGACTGAAGTGCTGAAGCACTTTGAACAGAGGCTCTGCCTCATGACCCATGAAGGAAATCTCTTGTGCTACTGTCCCCTGCTGGAACTGTTGGGAGGAACTCTGTACTGGGAACTTTCTGCAAAAGTCAAGGATTTGAATGAAAAGTTCAGAAGAATTGTAACTAAGATCACAGGAGGCAAGATAGTAGAAGACCTAAATCAAATACGCACCCTCCCCCCAATTTTTTTAACTTTACTTATTAAAAAATATATTTCTGCTGCTGAAATTCTGCCTGGAAATTCACACTCCGTAGTAAAGAATATAGATACAGTAATTTTGCCCTATTTATTTTATAGGTCTTATCTTTTGGCATTTTTACTCTATGTTGTATTTGTAATAGTTGTGGAGAACATATATTTGTATCTCTCTCTTTTGAAATAGAACTATTTCTATATATATCTATACCTACATATGCATTTTTTTTCCCCATCTCTGTTATATTTTGAAGTATAGCTTGTTTCTCAGATGGATTTTCCAAGTTGCCCCCCTTTTCTCAGTTTCATTGTGCACAGTAGTTTTCTTTCTCGTCTCTCTCTATATCCCCCTCCAGGGACAGACCAAGTTGATTGAAAAGATTGTTGGAAAATACCGGAAAACTTAGAGGTGTTCAGTAAACATGATTGCTCAGAGTTGTTGCAAAATATGTTGGCATTTAGATGGTACACGCTTCAGTCTTATTTGCCATCCAAAAACATAGTTTTAGTGAGAATTATCACATTCAGAACTGAACATGTTATTTTCCCTAGCTTTTCTAAAATACTGCTGTTTTCTAACAGCTCCTAACAGACAACAGCCTCTTTTTAATTTAGAAAGGCTATTTATTTTCATTTTTGCAAAGATAAGGTTTCTGTTAGTTTTTCCTCTGTGTTCCTAGCTAATTTTTGAAACCGCTCCTTCACTGAACTAATATAATAGTAGACAATAATAATAAAAAACCAGAACCATTCACATTAACATGCCATTGCCAGTCTCTTGTTAAGACTCAGACACTAGGGCTGAACCCAGTGTGATCCTCCATTGATACAATTCCTGAGTAAAGACTATGGGACAATAAATCAAGACCTGTTTATTACAGTGATTTTTTTGTGGGTGTGTGCTGTACCTGTATCGAGGCCCACTGAAGTCAGCATGACTCTGAACCTAACTCAAAGCCTGCCTGTATAGGGCTCATCGCAGGGCTGTGGCACTGATGAGACATACAGTGAAAGCTGCAGTAAGGACAAGGCAACTTCACTAATCCCTTGCTTAGATAACTGTTTGCATGTATCTAGAAATTTCCTATGACAAATTTGTTTCACTTTCCTTAAAGCTACCTCTACTCTGCAAACGAGTTTTGCTTGTGCTTTGGATAGTCACTTAAGACAGGTTTCACTGTGTACATTTGTGTGCATGTACATAAGGTGTCTTCAGCTCTCACGATAAGCAGATATCTTCTGTGCAGAGAGGCAATGTTTACAAAAAGGACTTTCATTATGGTAGCAAATTTGGAGAGAGCAGAAGACAACGTCTTTTTCTCTCACTTTTTAATAGAAGATTATATAAACTGAGAGCCACATCACATACCAGATGAAACCTGCCATCTCTGCTGTTTGAAATACAGCTTTCATTCCTTCTCCTTTAATCACTTAGAGTAATGTTATTTTTAACTCTCAAGAAGAAGTTTCTTGAAAGTTTGTTAGGTTTGTATCTATTGTTCCACAGATTCTTTGGCAGCTGATGGCTTTGTTTCATCATTTATAGAACTAAAACTTCATTCTAATGGTTTGTTGTTTTTTGTCTTTAAATTATGGCACGTGGAAGGACAGCCTTCACCTGCTATATTTTATAAAAAAAAAAGATACTGTCTCTTTAATGAAAGACAAGCTTCAATATAATGTATTACCAAATGCAAATGCAATAAGGAATAACATATAGCTCTGGTTATGTTATATGACATTTGGCTTAGCAGTATTAACATATTGCACAAAATCTGGATTTTCTCTATTGTAGAAAATAAGACAATAAAAGACATGGGAAATTTCTCTCTTTCATATATCATTAAATAAATACTGTTCTATTGTTTCTTTTTTTTCTCATCAGTCATTTGCAGAAATATTTTAGTATTACTTCTGTGTTAAGCCAGCTCTTTATCATGTATGTATTAGGCATACAGTGCAAGGAGAAATGGAACAAGATGGCAGTTATAGCAGTGGCAAGATGCAAATTTATTCTGGCAAAAAAGTAATATGTGCACAATATCAAGCATGCTTAAGTTTGTGCCAGGAAAATTATTACGAATGAGGAATGGATGGAATGGAATTTTGCATCATACATGATTGCGTGTTGCTTAACTTCATATAAGAGTCTTTGTCTACTCCTTATGTCCCAGGTGCCCCCAAGAGAAGCTGCATACCACACTGCCAGAGTGAAAAATGGCAACAGATACCCCAGCAGTATTCACCTCTGCAACATGACTTTTTGCTTCAAAAATTAAAGAAATAGACCTCAAAAAGATGACAGAGAAAATGCACAGAACATTGAACTTCAGGCACTGACTCCAGGTGAGGAGAGGGGGAGGAATTTATTATGTCTTGTATTTGTGTAATAACTGAAAGTCTTTAATTATTTTCTGCTTCACTTTGCCCAAGTTTAATTTGGCTACTTTATGCATGTGATGGTGTTGTCACTCTTTTTCCTCATGTGTCTCTCATATTGTATGACACGTGATTGAGTGTAGCCAAGCAGCGGAGGAGTCATATATTTCACTGACACCACTTGAAAACATTTTTATAGAAAAATAAGGGATGAAGGATGAAGAAGAGCAGGAAAGAAGAAAGAAAATGACTTAAAGATAGCTTTCTACATTAAATCACCATGAGGCAAACCAGAAATAATAAATCTTCTTCATGTGCCAATTCAACTGGGATGAGCCAGACTTGCTACTGTATTGGTACAGTGTAAAAATAGATGACAGTGAGTAATGGTGTGAACAAAAAACTATGAGGAACATGACAGAAATAGATGTTGGATGGCCTTTGCACAGCAGAGGTAGATAAAGGTTATAACAAACTGTTTACTGACCATGTACACTTACTAGAATTAAGAGGTCAGTTGAACAAGAGCTCACCTAGTAAGAGCTTTCTCAGTAGCGTGACTCATCAGCTGTCGTACAGTACCAGAGCACTGCCCAGTTATTGCTCCAACACTTTTCAGTAACATCTCTGTCCTTTCAAAAGTCTACATTCTACCATTAGTTAAGGCTTTTTCATTTGCATTTCTACAGTTCCTCCCACTTTTTGCATCAATTCAATATAATTGATACATGTGCCTCTAACAGAAAAGAAAATAACTAAAAAGCACCATGTTTTATTGAACAAAATATAGCATGTGCAAGGAGGGGAAGGCATTATAGAAACAAACCAGAAATTTTGCATTAGCTGGTGCTTTTTGTTGTTGTCATATTTGCACAGGTCATTTTAGGCTCCTCAGTCCAGGCTGTTGTAAAACACTATTAAAACGAATACTTTCGTAAGATATCTGAGCTTTTGCAGCTTAACATGTGCATCTTGAACCGCTTAAGCAGTATGGTTGTCTTCTTTTTGCTTTTCTTCAGAATTTAACAGACCATAAATTGTATACAAAAACGCATTATGCACCAGTGATTAAATGTTTTTACAACATTAATATTTATCAAGGGGTATTTCATAGCTAGAAAGTAGGTAACTATATTTTATTTCCTAAGAGAACATTTCCTATAGTTTCCTTCATCTCCCAGCTACACAGCAAACATCTCTAAAGTGCACTTCCCAAGTGTAGTTAGAGAATAGGAAGGAATGTAAAGTTTTTAAAAACAGCCCTTATTAACTTTTCCTTCCATTGATTCTACTGTAAACTCTAAAAAGCCTTTTTAAAAAGCAAATTCTCATACACTCAGCAGGTGAAATGTTCCCACAAAAAAAAAGTAAACAAATTAAAAACCATCCAAACAATGAAAAATCAGCAATCAAATTACAATCTTTTCTCTTGACTACTCATATCCTAGTATATCTTTACTGTTTTTATTGCACATTTATGAAAACTGTTGTCCTATATATTTAAAACAAAATAGTTTCTTTATCTGTGCTAACACATTCTTGTGCACCCTTAATAGCTAGAGTAACTTTCAACAACACATAGCTATTAGAAAAACAATGGAATCAAAACCAAAGAGATACTTTGTACTATAGATTCTCAAAGGCTTCTAGTGTAGTTTTTTTTGAGACAAAAACACTTGGATTTTGGAAGCTCTTTGCTCCCATTCCTTATGGAAAGCTGCTGGTTATGCAGAAGAACTCAAAACGTAATTCACAATGAATGCCATTCCTTCACCTCCAATATGAAGGCTTCCCAACTACTCAACTTGCTGAGCATAACTGGTTTTACATAGCATATCTAAAAAAAAGGCTGCTCCTGTTCAACTGACCAGTGAGAAAGGACTGGACTACTTCAAAATGGGTATTGGAGCAACAGTTTGTTATATATTTCTTTACATTTTTACCTGTCCGTTCCCACCTTGTAAGGAGAGCACTTGATTGTTCAGCTAAAAGGAACCCCCTTCATGCTCCTTTTGGATTTGCTCAGTCAACTGGTTTGTGCAACGGTGGCAGAGGCACACTGGAACTGTGTACCCATTCATTGTGATTACACAGACAGAAGCAAATGTACGTTGTCTGCGAAGGGAAATGGGAGGGGAAAGGAGATGAATGGTTCCCATGGGTAAGAGGACAGTTAGGTTTGTTTAGGTCTTTTTGTGGTTGCTTTTTTTTTTGCCTTTTTTTTTTTTTTGCCTTTTTTTTGTTAAATTTTGTTTTGTTCTTTTTGTGGTATTTTTTTTGTGGTTTTTTTTTGTTGTGGTTTTTTTTTTGTTGGTTTTTTTTTTGGTTTTTTTTGCTATGTCATGGAATCATAGCAGTCATTCCTCTAATAGAAACTGACAGGACATAAAAGACAGAACTATCAGATGAACACACACAATGACTAGAAATATATTGACAGAGAAAAGACATAATTTAGCTTTGAGAAACTGTCTCAAAAATAAAATCCTGTATTAACAAGTGCAAAAACAAACAAAAAGAAACTCCAAACATTAAAACACAGTGTATAAAATGGTGTGAGAAATTTAAGTCACCATACAGCCTTTTAGTCAATAAAAAGCTGTCTTCATGTGTCCTTGTTGTTTGGGTAGTGGCCCATTCTTTTCATTTTACCCAAAGGGTCATTCAAGAAAAGATCTGAAGGTAGAACACTCAGTCCTTGCTATTTTTGCCTGTAGTCATTTGGGCCTGTTGTGTTTCTATCATATAAGATGAATCCTTTTATTCCTCATTGGTTGAATTATCTTCCAAAGTTGTTATGCCTCCAAAGCCCAGTCCTGTTGAGTTCTGTGCTGCTGAGACTGTAAGTACTGTATGTAAGAGTATTAATACAAGAACACACAGTTTGAGTCTGCTGTTACACAGTCTTGATGCTGATGAAACTGTGAGCGATGTCCTGTGACACATTGTTGAGCCACTTGTTTTTATAGTCCCTTTGGATTGATGATCTGATAATAGTCCCCATCTGACATCACAGCATTCTGGTTCTGCATTGGTTGGATAGTTTTCATAGAGCCCTGTAGAGTAAACACACAAAAAAATAAGCATCAGATCTCAAAAAGGTTGGCACAAGAGAAGTTGATGGGTCAGAGGAACATGCAACAGTTTAGTCTAAGCTATCAAATCCACAGCTTTAGGTTAGCCCGAGGCCCTCAAAAATGCTTGCATTTTGTATAATTAGCTTCTGAAGGAGAATGCATCATCTAACAGGAAGCAGCATCAAAAATTATTCAACAGAAGTATGATGCTGAGCATGGTTGTAAAGAACAACTGTTAAAAAGTAATTATTGATGTCTGAATGATAAGGATATTTGAATTCTTTCTGTTTGGGAAGTAACATCCAATGATGAAGTAATAACTAATCAAACTGGACATTTCCACAAAGTCTGAAAGGATCTTGAAATTCTTCCTCAATCTATGAGTACATTCCTGTCATGTCATTGTCTGTGAAAAGATAGGTATTAAAAAACAAATAATTGTTATATTGACAATATTGACAATACTGATTATCTAACCAACACAGATTCAACAGCTCCACAGGAAGAGATTCCAAACAGAGCTGTTCAGAGTCTACTTGTTTACCCTACCTTAGACGAGTTCTTCCAGCTGGGATATTATCTTTGGCATATCCCAGAGGTGACAACAATCTTTCCGTGTCATGCAATAATTAGATATTTTGATATTTATTAACATCCAGGCTATTTCTTCCCTTAGAACTTTCACTGAATTTCACTGAATTTTTAGAGTTGGAAGGGCCAATAGAGATCATCTAGTCAACTCCCCTGCCGAAGCAGGATTGCCCAGAGCTAGCGCATGTCACTCAGGACTGCAACCAGGTGGGTCTTGAAAACCTCCACAGAAGGAGACTCTGCAACCTCCCTGGGCAGCCTGTTCCAGGGCTCCGTCACCCTCACTGTGAAGCAGTTTTTCCTCATACTTGAGTGGAACCTCCTATGTTCCAACTATGCCCGTTACCCCTCGTCCTCTCACTGGCAAGCCAACTCTGAAAAGAGTTTGGCTCCCTCCTCCTTCAACCTACCCTTTAGATACTTATAGGCGTTAATAAGATCTCCCCTCAGCCTTCTCTTCTCCAGGCTAAAGAGTCCCAGCTCTCTCAGCCTTTCCTCATAAGGGAGATGCTACCATTCTTGAATCATCTTTGTTGCCCTTCGCTGAACTCTCTCCAGTAGCTCCCTGTCCCTCTTGAACTTGACTTCCTTCGACCTACTAGCCACGCTCTTCCCTATGCAGCCCAGGATTCCATTGGCCTTCCTGGCCACAAGAGCACACTGATTGCTCATTGTCATTTTGCTGTCGACCAGGACCCCCAAATCTTTCTCTTCAGAACTTGTCTCCAGCACGTCCACGCCTAACCTGTATTGGTGCCTAACATTCTTCTTCCCCAGGTGCAGGACCCTACACTTTTCCCTGTTGAACCTCTTGAGGTTCTTCCTTGCCCAGCTCTCCAGTTTGTCCAGTTCTCGCTGGATGGCAGCATGGCCCTCCGGGGTGTCAGCCATCCCTCCCAGTTTGGTATCATGAAACTGATGATTTCACAGAAACAGCTTTTCTTCCCCAACACTGCAGGGTCCCTGTGGTGAGGTCAGGGTCAGTTTATCGACACCATAACCCGTGTCCACTCGCAGCAGCTTGCCCTAACTTCCTGAACCATGGAATTGTCATGAACAACACGCCAAGCATACCTTCAGAGCGAGGTCATAACAATGTTGTTTACCATAATAAAACGAAATCCTGGAATAAAACCAATCTCGAGCTCGGTGAAACTGATCACTGTAGGGATAACACAAACGACAGCGCTCGCAGCCTTGCCAGAGGGGCTGGCCCCGTGTTTGAGGACACAGTAAGCCAGCGTGTGGACATTGCAGGTGACATCTGGACTAAGTGGCTTCACAGGAACATTCTGGGCCAGCCAACCTGTTGCCAGGTTGTCAGTGGCCGGACAAACACGGTGGAGCTGGACCAGAGGGCTGGGATGACAAAGGATCACAGCAAGACTCAACAGAGAAGGGTGACAGCTTGGTCAGGTCTCGGTGTTCGGCACCGTTCTGCTTGTCCTTGCATAGCCCAGAAAGCCAACCACATCCTGGCCAGCAGGTCACGGGAGGTGATTCTGCCCCTCTGCTCTGCTCTGGTGAGACCCCACCTGGAGCACTGCGTCCAGCTTTGGAGTCCTCAGCACAGGAAGGACATGGACCTGTTGGAACAGGTCCAGCGGAGGGCCACGGAGATGATCAGAGGGATGGAGCACCTCTGCTATGAGGACAGGCTGAGAGAACTGGGGTCGTTCAGCCTGGAGAAGAGAAGGCTCCAGGGAGACCTTATAACAGCCTTACAGTACCTGGAGGGGCTGCAGGAGAGCTGGGGAGGCACTTATCAGGGAGTGGTGTCTGGGAGGGTGTCAACAGGACAGGGACGGTCTTTTGTCAGTGGTGCCCAGGGACAGGACAAGAGGAAATGGGCACAAAATTGGATGTAAGAAGTTCCACCTAAAGATGAGGAGGAACTTCTTTGCTGTGAAGGTGGCAGAGCCCTGGAAGGGGCTGCCCAGGGAGGTGGTGGAGTCTCCTTCTCTGGAGACATTCAAACTCGCCTGTCCACGTTCCTGCGGGACCTGCTCTGGGTGGCCCTGCTTTGGCAGAGGGTTAGACTGGAAGATCTCCAGAGGTCCCTTCCAACCCCATGTCATTCTGTGATTCTGAGTGTAATGATAAGATGAGGGGTAATGGTAATAAACTGGAAGAGGGGAGATTTAGATTAAATGAACCAGGAAGAAATTCTTTGCTGTGAGGGTGGTGAGGCACTGGAACAGGTTGCCCAGAGAAGCTGTGGCTGCTCCATCCCTGGAGGGACCAGCCTTGGAGCAACCTGCTCTGGTGGGAGGTGTCCCTGCCCAGGGCAGGGGGGTTGGGGCCGGATGATCTTTAGGGTCCCAACCATTCGATGATTCTATGTGTTACATGCGGAGCATTATTGTTGACCGTGAACCCTTTGCTCAGGTGCGTGATGCTGAACGGCGGCCTGGGGCCAGGCCGGGCCTGGCGCTCCCGCCCGTCAGGGGCGGCCTCGTTCCCGCCTCGTTCCCGCCCCTGCGCCGGCGGTGAGGGAGGGCTGAGGGGGGCAGGCGGAGCGCCGGGCACACCTGGGCCGCCCCGCCCCTCCCGCCCTCTCCCCCTCAACCGCCGGGGCCCGGGTACTTGTGCCCTCCTGGGACGCTGAGGGAGTCGGGGCGGCGACTGCATCGTCGTCCTCCACCTTCTGCTCAGCCCGAGCGCTTCCCCCCCACCCCCGTGAGGGGGTTGGAGGGGGTGTGTGTAGCGCCAGGCTCCCTCACAGGAGGAGGAGGCGGCCGGGCTGCTCCGCGCGGCCTCCGCGCCTTCCCCGTCTCCCGAGCGGCCCGGCCCCGCCTGGTGCCGCCGGCCGGGCGGTGGGCTTCCCCGGCCCCATGTCGGTGCGGCAGCGGCGGCGGGCGGCCGCCGAGGAGGAGGAGGAAGAAGAAGAGGAGGAGGAGGCGGAGGCAGCAGCAGCAGCGGCGGCGGAGGAGGCGGTGGGTAGCGATGAGGGTGTGCGGTGTGGGGGGTGCGTTGGCGGCCGTTGGGGCAGGTGTGCGGGGCTAGGGACGCGGCGCTGCCTCCCGCACGCAAGGGGCCGGTCCCCTCCCTAGGCCTGTGGGGTGGCCGCGCCGCTGCCCCGACCTCCCAGAGAGCCCTCCCCGCGCCCTGAGGCGGCTCTGAGTAGGGAGCAGGGGAAAGGCTACCTGAGAAGGGGCCTTGGTGGCCCAAGGCGTACCCTGTCCCGTTGCCAACACCCCCCCCACACCCCCCCCCCCCCCCCCCCCCCCCCTTCCTCCCGGCGGGACTGAAATGGGAGCGACGGGTTTTCCTCCTGGCCCCCAGGAGAAGATGGGCGCCGTTTGCCTGGCCGTGCTGGTGTGTCGTGTCCCCCCACACACACACTCGCCCAAGGGGCTGAGGCAAGCAAAGGGCAGGCTGCGGCTTGGCTGGGCCAGTGCGAGCTGGGAGACAAACCGGGGCGGGGGGGTTGAGGGGGGGTGATCGGCTGCGGGTAAAGGCTGTGTCAGCACTTGCCTGGCAACCGCTGCTCCTTTTTATGGCCTTTCAAGTGATAGGCATTCACCTCTGCCCCGGGAAGGACTTACAGTATGGCATTTATCCTCCCGGAGAAGAGAAGGCTCCGGGGAGACCTCAGAGCAGCCTT